>OX457037.1:55213818-55326318 GCA_949752735.1 Lumbricus terrestris | reverse complement strand
CGTAGGTAATTTGCTACTTCACAAACGCGGCAGATAAGACAGATAACTAGGTTAGGCTCAATGGATGTTAAAATTAATAAACTCACGCACGAATCACGTCGAACCCTGATGCAGGATAACTCGTTGAAAATTGATTTTTGACAGTGCAAACACGCCGTCTGGGGACTTGGAGACATCAGTAGGATTCAAGTCAATGCCGGTAAAGGTCAACAGGAAATTTCGAAAATCTTGTGTGACGACTGTAGTGGAGTCGAGATACCAGTTACAGACTACTCATTTTCTTCTTCTGATCCTGTAAGGTCTAACGCATTGATCTCGCAGACATTTGGACCTTGCGACGGAGTAACGGTTTTCAGGTAGACAATAATAAGCAAAACCAGTGGCGGCGCCAGGATTTCAGTTTGGAGGGCTGAATCCTCGCGGAGGAAATTTTTCATTTTCATTCGCCAAAATTTCTGACGACCTTTTTAGTCATCTGGTCGAAATCATATCATTCTCATGCACATAACCTATGTTTCAGTTTTAGGGGGCTAATCATGTAAATATATCAGTTTTACATGTAGAAAACCGGATGGCCTTTTTAGTGGCTTAGCTCCCCAAGCCCTCTGGCGCCGCTACTGAGCAAAGTGTATTTCATTAACCCATTACTTAATATGATATAATCTGATTGCAATTGTTACACGGGTATGTAATGAGTCGTTATATACGGACATGAAACAGGCAGACACTTAAACTACAGTCACTCAAAACGACAACGTCTGTGAATTCTTCCTTCGTGGTAAAGTTGACCAATGTAACGATAAAAAAATGTGGCGTGACGTTCGGAATGATTAAATAGGTCTCCACATTATTTAACATTGGGTCGCTTTTTACTTATTAAATTGGGCTACTTTTACTAATTAAATTGGGCTACTTTTACTAATTAAATTGGGTTACTTTTGCTAATTAAATTGAGTTACTTTTGCTAATTAAATTGGGTTACTTTTGCTAATTAAATTGGGCTACTTTTTCTTATTAAGTTTGGCGACTTCTATACTCAATAAAAGAACATAAGTTTTAGATTCTTTTAAATTTGGCAAGCATTTCTCAAATGCGAGTCTGATTGGTTGCTTGTCTCTGACGTAGGTGCAGCTGTCCCGGTTCAATGCCAACGACTACTACCACAGCAGCGACTGAGGCCACAACCGTTGATGTTGATCCAGGGACAACAACTTCAGTGCAATGATTCACACCATGAGCATTGCTATTAGTTATTACAATCCATGATGGTGTGAACTCATGACAACTAAAAGGTTGAGATCATTTTTCATGCTGGGCTATTAAAGGCCTAAATCCTTTCTTTTTACAATGTTTCGAATTTGCTCGCACCAGACAAGTCAAGATTGGACCTACCATTAGCAAAATTATTTCAATAGATCTGCTATAATTATTATATACAAACGTTGACTCATTGCACAGATCAATCTTCCTGCTTGATTCATTTGATTAGGTTATTGTTTCACAGCATTCCTAACGCTTAATCACGCCTTTGCAATTTCAATTACCTTAAGTTACGATTGAAGGAGATCTTAGAAAGTCGGTGAAAGGATTTACTTCAGGTTAGGTGATCGGGTATATCGCCTCAACCTCTTGGTGCAGGAGAAATTCAGATGGTTAGGCGGCGCATCTGTTGGCGTTTTGCTTTGATGATGCCACCTGAAAGTTCGGGATTCAAATCCTGGCCAAAGAAAAAATTTGTTTGGCGACTTCCATTCCAAGGCAGTTAGGCAGATATTTTGTTCAAAGCTCTCTGCAGCTTCCTCTTCTTTTTCTCTTTTTGCTTTTTTCTACTCAGTCATCTTCGTCGTTTTCTTCCATTTAATCTTTTCTTCATCGTCTCTGCTTTGTCTTCTTCTGCTTTGTCTGGATCTTCTTCGCACTCTTCTTCTCATTACTACTTCTTCAACCACTACAACAACAAGAACTACCACTACTACTACTACTACTACTACTACTACTACTACTACTACTACTACTACTACTACTACTACTACTCAGGGTGAGAATTGCCGGGAGGTTGGGGGGTTTCAACCCCCCAGTCTTTATTAGTGCCCCATAGTAAACTCTGTTTTTCACACCCCAATTCCAAGTTTATCATAGGCCAACCCCCCCAGTTATTTTTCCACAATTCTCACACTGCTACTACTACTACTACCACTACTACTACTACTACTACTACTACTACTACTACTACTACTACTTCTGCTACTGCTACTTCTACTATTACTAATAGGCTACTACTACCATAAAAATTTATATTATTATGAACGTTTATTATTATCGGAAATAATTTGTTGTTCTAATGTGAGCCGTAGTAGTTGTTGTCGCTGCAGTAGCTGCAATGGTAATAGGAGTAGAAGAAGGTATGGTGGACGTTCCAGTCGACCGTCCTACTTTATCCGGGCTTGAGACAAGTGCGAAGATTAGCATCCACCCTGTGGCGGAGTTTCTAGCCCTGTAATCACTTTAGAGTAGACTACAGCTACTACATGTGTTCCTTAAATTGCAACATGGCAATTTCCCTTTTTATGCTCAACACATTTTGATGAGAGCTGTAGTTTAAAGTCAAGTCTGTGTCAATCAGTATCCTGCGTCGATTCATTTGTTTGCAATTGAATCGTAGGCTAATCGTAATCGTGATCTCCAAATTTCTTGAGCGCCACTCAAAACTTCAAAAGCCAAGCGCAGGGCACCAGCTTGTTCACGAGCGCTGTGTCTAGTCCAAAATAAAAGCAGAATAGCTTAGATTTTGCGCAACGCTTTATGGATAATGTTTTATGTTTTTTTCTGTAGATATTCGGATATAACCTATGAGTACGAAACAAGCGTGGCGTCGAAATTCTAACTTCACACTGGCAATTCTGTTAACTTTTCATTCCGACATATTAAATATGGTGTTCGTTGTCTTTGATTTCTGAAGAAATGGAAATTGTTCAAAATAGACGTTTCGCTTATTCCATTAGTTTAGTCGTTTGCTTTAACAACAATGCAAACGTCTTCCCTTTGTTCTCTGTCTACGTAAGCAGCTTCGTATAGCCTACGTCCAATGACGAAATATGTGCCACGTAGTCCGGTCGTCTTATTCATGTTACTATAGCCTAATCCTCCTTTATCATCCAGTCAAATAGCATTATTCTTATTCTTCCACGTGTCTTCCTGCCCTTCATTCATTCCTGATTTATATTTCTTAGGAGGCAGTCTCCCTTCATTATGTCACCTAGCCACTTTCTCAGTCGGTTAATAATTATTCCTACTTACAGCCCCCACCCCCACCTCCTCCATCCGGCTAGAACGCGGACTAACGAACCGATATAGAAAACCTGCTGCCCGAAGTATTCATAGGTAACAAAGGAATTGTACTGATAGATAATTATTTTAACATTGACGCTTATTTTAACATTGACGCCCATATAATTGCCGAGCATAAGGCTTCTAATAAAATTTTATAACTGCATAACTTCAAACCACTTCTAGGCTATATGCCATTGCCAGGTCAGCTGAATCACGCCTCAATCTTCCACACTCATGGACAAGCTCTTTACTAGCACTTGTTCTAATTATTGACTTTACCATAATTGCATCTGGTATTTCCGATCATCTACCAATTCTCGTTGGTTTAACGGTGAGTCCTCGAAACCAAGCGCAAGAGAATTTGGAATAATAGGCTAATTGATGTGGAAATAGAATGCTTTGGGAAAAACATTCACACGAAATAGTCTTCGGCTATGCATGGAGGCATGTAGCACAGGGTGAATGACCTATCTTAACCCAGTATTTAAAAAATACACATGAAAAACCATTTCCCATGGTTTCCACCAAAAGAAAGAATATTTCGTCTTATAAACAACTCTGGATAGCCAGAAGACTTTTAAAGTCCACATTAAAAGGCTTCAGTTTACCAAAAATATATTTTAAAAACACATAGAACAATTAAAACAAATCCATAGTGTATCTACTATCTAAACAAATTTAAAGCTGTGCGAATGAAAGTTGAGCGTCTTGAGCGAAAATTTCCGGAAGACAGTTAAGGCAACTCTTTCTTTAACTGTGGACCGTTATCTATGTCATCTTCTAATGCTTCACTTTCAAGTCATAGTTCGCCTACAATTCTCTCCTGTTGGACTCCCCAAGATTTGACTATCTTCTCACAGTTTGTAGGCTACTCAATGCCGCTGCTACATGTAGGCCTAGACTTGATGCTCATCTTCCTCGATTCTCACACATTTCAACAGTCATGGTCGAACAAATTAACTGACTGCGTCTCTATGCAACATAAAGTTCTTATTTTGGTTCTCAAGAACAGGATCCTAAGAACCATTGTGATCTTATAGGGCCTACTTCGTCCCCTCTCTGCCACGTCTTTCGTCCTCTTAGGTCGATCATGCTCACCGCGTGACTCGGTTCTGTCAATAACAGTTTTCAATTCATCTTCAGTTAAATCAGTGGTTATCAACCTTGTTTTTCTTTAGGGCCATTTTTAAGTAGAAGACACAAGGGCCACTTCTTCTTAGTTGAAGGACATTATATGGATCACAAGGGTAAAATCTAATTAACTGAACGCATCTAAAAATTGTGTAATCGATAAATTTAATCAATATAGAATGTTTGATGTTATCTATAGAAGTCAAAATAAAATTGTTTCTAATAGAAAATAATTATGTAATCTATCCTGTTCAAATTGTATATTTTTCATAGATCTATAATTATTTTGTTTTAATTCTTTGAAAGATGAGGACCCTTTTTTAGGCCTAGCGGGCCCCTTTTGGCCGGCGGGTCACGGGTTAGGAACCGCTGAGTTAAATATTCCGTCATGATGCCGAGAGTATAATTATCCATTATCCAATTTATAAGCAGACGACTGACCAAAGTAGTGAGCTATGCAAGTCGTCAAACTGGAAGGAAACGACTCCTGCATGTTGAATATAAATGCATGACAATATCCTTTTGTTTGTGTTTTTCATTTTTCTAAATTGCCTTTTCTAGCAGTCAGCTTTTCTCAAGTGCAATTGATGGTATAATATAATACCAACCTTAATTCTGCAGTCTAATAAATGTAGAGCGATAGCTGTCACATTTCCTGCAAATTTGCCTTTCCTCGATGTATGAGAGGATAGGTTATAATCAACAAATCTAAAATGTAGGCCTACTCTTCTAATGGTGAACAGACATTATCTCAGGAACATAATCCGTTGGACATTACCCCTAAGGTAGGACATAATCCCAAGGCTATGATATAATTGCTAAGAAATTATATAAAATATCCATTAGACTATGTCAAGGTGAATGTAGCCTAGTATATTAGACATTAAACGAATTTTGTAAGAATAAGCCAAGGTGTAGCCTTTCGGTATATTGTATAGTATGCATAGGCTACAAATTAGACATCTAGAAAGATTTCTCCGAATAAAAACGTTTAGGTGCATATTTGCATGCTAGATATTTAAACAACAAATCCAAAGACATCGATGGGCTAAGAATAGATATATCTGAGTGACAGCAATAAGTCTTGTGGGGCGCGGTGGTGTAGTGGTGGGATTGGTGCCTTGCAGCCGGAGGGTTCCGGGTTCGAATTCACCTCAAGCCACCGCGTAAGGACCTTGAGCAAGTTCTTCACTCGCAATTGTTCGTACCGGTGTAAAGGTTTCAAATTACCCCCTCCTAAACATTACCCCCCGGTAACTTGAAACCGGTTTGAGATTACCCCCTAGGGGTAATCTGAAACCGGTTTCATCCTACCCCCCCCCCGGTTTCAGGTTACCCCCTCTGAATTCCGAATGAATTCCGTATATCCAGCTTCTATTTCACCTACAGAGAACCTTCATCCAGCTTCCATTTCTCAAGCGTCGTTTTCGTCAATCCAGCTTCTATTTCACCTACAGAGAACTTTCATCCAGCTTCCAATTTACCTACAGAGAACCTTCATCCAGCTTCCATCTTACCTACAGAGAACCTTAATCCAGCTTCCATTTCACCTACAGAGAACATTCATCCAGCTTCTATTTCGCCTGCAGAGAACCTTCATCCAGCTTCCATTTCATCTACAGAGAACCTTCATCTAGCTGCCACATCACAAAAATTATTTTCGTCAATCCATTTAACTAAGTGTTAGACATAAAAAAACTCAGAAGCTGGATTGACGAAAACAACTTTTGTGAAATGGCAGCTGGATGAAGGTTCTCTGTAGATGAAATGGAAGCTGGATGAAGGTTCTCTGTAGGTAAAATAGAAGCTGGATTGACGAAAACGACGCTTGAGAAATGGAAGCTGGATGTTTTTTCTCTAGAGGTTAAATAGAAGCTGGATGAATGTTTTCTGTCGGTGAAATAGAAGCTGGATTGACAAAAACAACGCTTGAGAAATGGAAACTGGATTAAGGTTCTCTGGTTGAGAAATGGAAGCTGGATGAAGGTTCTCTAGAGGTGAAATGGAAGCTGGATAAAGGATCTCTAGAGGTGAAATAGAAGCTGGCTGAATGTATTATATGGGGGTAACCTGAAACCGTAGGGGGTAGGATGAAACCGGTTTGAGATTACCCCCTAGGGTAATTTGAAGCCGGTTTCAGATTACCGAGGGGGTAATCTCAAACCGGTTTCAAGTTACCGGGGGGTAATGTTTAGGAGGGGGTAATTTGAAACCTTTACACCGGTACTTCGTGAAACTCTGATGCCGTGCCCGAGCTGTTACCAGGCCCGCCGAGAGGGAGGGGCAAGAGGGGCAAATGCCCAGGGGCCCGGCGACTTTTAGGGGCCCGGAGGGGCCCGGGCCAAATTGATCACAATATTTTTCGTATGTTGAATGCGGGCAGCGGGCCCAGCTTGTGATCACTTATGTGATTTAGCCTATGTATGCAAGGTTTATTATTAATGTCTTTTAAAATATAGATTAAATATTAGTGTCGCATAAGTCATAACTACAGCAGCTGTTTAGGTTTCAAGCAACTTCCGTTACTTTAATTAGGTCTATGAGTTTTTGCCAACGAACACGTCCACCTCCGTGTCAGAACGCTCTGCTGCTAAATTACGCGTTGTCCGATTTCAATCATAAATGCCAAACAAATCTAAATGTCTTTCGTAATGATAGAATATAAACACAAATTTGGAGTACGAAGCGTAAATAAAAAGTTAATAAGTTTGAAAAGGCAACAGTTGGCTATCGCACACTACCCGTATTGCAGTTAGAAATCTCAGAAGAAGACAAAAATAAGAGCCTGTATTCAATCCTACATCGGTTGATTCTATTGGGGCAAGGCCGTAGCCATTTTATTTCGGGGGGCGTTTTCCAGAAAAATTTCTGACGACCTTAGTTTGAGACGACCTTTTTTAGTCATCGTATGCTTTTTTAGAATTGTTCGCCCGAAAAACCTTCAGCACGGCGTAAAACGATCTAATTTTATGATTTTTTTCTTCATAAATCACGATTTCCCCTTGTTTTTGCTTTTAAAAGTCATTATTTAATTTTTAAGTTTTTTTTATTTGGGGGGGGGGTGTTCAAACACCCAAAACACCCCCCCTAGCTACGGCCTTGTATTGGGGTAAGCGCACATGAAGAGCACAACTGAATGGATGAAAAATGAAGTTCGTGGTGTTAGCTGCAGTTAGCATCGGAATTCCAAAAGATCACACCATTAACAAGACTTAAGGAAATGCTGAAATTACATGGAACTGTTCAACTGTAAAAAGGCTTGACTGAGACCGTATAATTATAGGCTACTATATTATAAGAAACGGTCCAATAAGACATCCGGACAATTTTCCAGGCAATGAAGAAAGAGCATTTCCGAAGTGCATCGTTTAAGGTTTAATTTTAAGATTCGCAGACAAAATGGAGAACTACCAGAATATCATAAACGATTTTGCTGCAAATAAATCCATAAATGGCACTTGTTGATTACTATTTGCCCCTATTTGAAAATTAAATTCTTAGCATTTGGCCTATGAACTGATTAAAATTATAAATATTATTATCGTACATTCGCATCCACACTTTTGTTGTTTCTATTCGTAGGCCTATTATTTAAATTATTGGTAAAAAAACCCTATAGAGAGTTCAGGGCCCGTGACTGCTCTGCCCAGGGGCCCGAAACTTCTGTCTGCGGGCCTGGCTGTTACAGTAGTCAGGAGCGCCTCGGAGTGATCTTGAAGGGGCGCTATGGAAAATGCAAGAAATTACGAAAAGTCTTTGCCATGACGAGGCACAGTGAACAAAAACGGGATAATTAAGCTTTAATTTAAATGAAGAAATAGGATTATGTCCTACCCTACGGATAATGTCCGAAGAATTATGTCCTTGGGATTTTGTCGTGGAACATATCCTGCGCAAAATCGAGGGTATTTTTTCCATGGTCCTTTGTCGTGGGGTAATGTCCTAGAACCCATTCAAGATGCCATTTTCTCTCTCCAAAAAGTCAGTTGCTAGCGACTTGACGAGGTTCCGATCAAAGTTTGCAAAATATTGAGCATATTTCAACGCACGCAAGATTAATTTTCTATTGAAGATTATTAAGTAAGCTTACTAATTCAATAATAATACCGAAACTGAAACCGCAAAATATGTTGACGGATTTTAGAACGATTTGCTAATCCTATGCAATTCCACAGTGAGTGTCACCGAGTGAATAGACTTTGCCCCTTCAGTCCCAATGACTCCAATTGGAGTCATTAGTGCAAATAATTTTTTCCCAGATCCTGGTAACCAGGATTAATTTATTATCAATATTTACATAATGCTGAATCTTTCCAAACGAGGTACCGGTAGCAAAACATTATCGTCCTAGGTGACGCCACAATAATAATGTCAACACTGGCATTGTGCGAAAAGTTTTATGTGACCTTTGGCATTAATAATTGTTTTAACGAAACAAAAGACATCCAAATGTAAGAAAATTGTTTTGTTGCTTTTATGTATATGTTTAGCCATCGGATGAGTTGTTGAAGTGGCGCAGACAAGAGGGTTTCGGGGTTTAACTCCCCCTTGGCCTAGGAAAAAACCTTTACATGTTATTTATCCATTTATATAAGAAAAAAACAAAACAATTGCTTGTAGTAACAATTGTTTTTCTTACTTTATTCCCTTTGTTACTTTATTACCTTTTTATTTACTGTAATACTGTTGGGTAGGTGTCAGAAAGGGCATCCGGCCAGGCAAAAAAAATCATAAATTCCTGGCTACGCCACTGCGTTGCCTTGGTTTTCAATTTAAAAAATGCGGAGAAAAAGGGAAGTTTGAACATGACTCCATTTGGAGTCATTGGGTCTCAGAGGTCTCCAAAAATGTATGCATTACATATCTCTGTAGCGACGTATAACTACGCTACGGGTCGCTAATATTATTTTATTTAATTTTTGATCGATTATGGGGTTTCAGGGATCTGATATATTTGTTTTATTTCTGTATTTTTGAGCTGCCCTGTGTGACCTATATTTTAATGTTGATTTGCGCTTGACACGGGTCACAGCGACCGCTGACGTAGGCAGCAGTCGTTGCTGTTTCATCAATTGGTATATTTTCACACGCTCTCAGCGATCGTCGGTCGCTGTCTTCAAAGGCCGCGCCGCTTGCAGTCGATGAGGGTAATTAAACTTTCGCACGCTCTCTGAGGTGGTCTGATGATCAGAGTGAGCGAGGAATACAGCCAGCCAGACAAGCACAGGCAGGGACACGGATTGAGAAGGAAACACCGTTGGCGTGTGGGTCTGTGTACGTGTGTTTTCTCAAGGTTGAACTGGTGCATTTGATGCCTACGTGATCAGCGGCAGATGGCGCTTTTCAGAAGGAGAGATAGAAGAAGAAAGACAGTGAGCTATAGACAGACGCGGAGATACACAGGAGAGGACGCAGCTGGCAGCTAATTCTTGCCGCCTTGAAACAGCTGCGTTGCTGCTGGGTTTGCGCGCGCGGCTCGCTTGCTGGTCATGCGCAGAAAGGGGGACGCTCTCCTTGTCAGGCAGTTATAAAAGAGCAGCGCAACGTTGAGAGAGTAGTTGCTGACCGAATCCCAGAGTGATCGGATATATCGACAGTTGCGCACAGGATCTCAGGGCGGTCGGATGTATTGCGGCGGTTGGTAGTTTTAGGCTCGATCAAGTTGGTGAAGCATGGCCAGGATAAGCGCCTGCTTGCACTAGTTGCGCATACACGGATTCTGTCGGCGATTCATTCTCTCTCGACATGGAGTCGATTAAATAAAAGAGTTTGTTTGTTGCGAGAAATACATCAGCGTCGCTGCAAGTTTTGTCTTCGCTCTCGCTTCGGATATATTCCTGGATTACTAATTCAAGGCCTCTCTTCGCCCTGTCACACGGAGTGATTTATCGTGGGCTTCGAATCGTCAGCGTTCTGAAATTGTGTTGCAAAGCGGTTGTTCGTATGGTTGCCTAAGGGCGTCTTTCTCAAACGGCTTGGATAAATAGCCGAAATTGTTGTTCATTGCGAGAAATCAGCATCGGATTTAGCTGATCTTTTCGGGCGTTTCAAACTCGACGCCTTTCTGTGTGTTTCGTCGTCTTCGTCGCTGTTCTTCGCACACGATCGGCTTTGTCCCTTGTCTTCGGACATAAGGTACGCTTTATTGGGGAATTAATACGATCGGTTATTAAGATATTTTGGGCTGAACTGAAATTGGCTGTGGGACTTGAGAGTCAATCGGGATTTAATTTAGGCATACTCCGGTTGATAGGTGTTTGCATTAAATTTTTGCATTTGATTTTCATTGAATGTCTTTACAAAGGATAGGAACTGATAATTGAACTTACTGACTTTTATGTTTGATTGTTTTGAACATAATTGATGTCAATTGAAGATTCAATTGATTGGGAATAATAAGAAATATTAATTAAACTTCTGACTTTGATTATTGATGGCTTTGAATGTGACGGATGTGGATTGAATGCTTGATTTGTTAATACGAATAACTACTTCGTTCACTGCTAGTGATATTGACTGTGAGCTATAAAGATAGGAGTCATTTCTATAGCGCTATGGAGGAGTCTAGGCCAGTCACTCCCGCTCAGCCTTCTAGGCCCCCTTCTTCTATGGAGATATTGCTCGAGGCAATACAGACTAACGCTAAGTCAACTCATGATGCTATGACTTCTATACAGTCGTCTTTGCAACTGAATGCCAGAGAGACGCAAGAGGCGATTGCTACGGTGGAGTTTAATGTCCTGGCCGTGCAATCAAATGTTGGCGATGCTATTTCCTCAGTGCAATCGAATGTAAGAGAGGAGATCTCGGCTGTAAGAGATAACGTCAGTGAAGCGCTGACGGAAGTTGTATCACGATTGGAAAGGCTAGAGGCATCGCCGGTACCCAAGCCTGCTGTGGATTTGAACCCTGGTTACCTCACCGCTATTACCACTGCGGACGCGCCATACCACTCGACCATCGGCCTGGAAGAAACTTTGGGTGCTAGGCCCAAAGATTTCACGCAACCTGGTATATTGCGAAGAAGTGATAGATTGGCTAGTAGGCCGCCAATTTCATATAGGGAGTCCGGCAGTCGAAATAACTGGCCGCCTTTCCATCGTTGGGATTCGAACCCGGAAGTCACCTCATCCTGTCCTCCCTCTATCTCTAGAGCTCGTCCACAGCAGCACGCGGCCATATCGAGCGAGGATCCGGAAGTGGCGACACCGGGGAGGCCGATAGGGGCGGGCGTTACAATTGGTCCCAGCCAGTGGGGTCAAATTAGTTCTAGAGATTTTGGCGATGATAGGTTAGAAGAGGAAACTGATTATGCTAGAACAGGCGAAATGGCAATTTCTTTTGAAAGAAGGAAGGAAAGGGAATTTGCGGATATTGTGGATATAATGTCTGATGATGGTAGTGTAGACATTGAAATCAGCAAGATAATGGAATCTAGACCTAAAACTGTTAAAATAATTGATAACAGAATGCATGCAGCACGGCAACCGGAGTTTAGAAATTTTGAAGTGAATAAACCGATCGCTAATAAATTGTCATGGGAGGGGGGTGATAAGGTCAACCCAGTCCCTTTGGCCTCTTCGTCCCTTCCTCTCGTCGAGTATCCTCGACCGGATCTACAATGGAGAATTCAAGCGTCGCTCGCAAAGGTCGATCAACAAAGAGTGGAAATAGCACCGAGTCGGGCCGACATTCCACAACCAGCGCCGGCAATGCCGACCTACCAGGCCGTGACTGATTATGTCCTCGACGGCCGTGCAACGTCGACCATGGTTGGTCGAGATTACGCTCGACCCGACCTTCCTCCTGGACCAGCGGCGATGGCAACGGTCGACTGGATGCAACCATACGCTCGACCCGATCATTCAAACATGCCGTGGAGGTATGCTCCGACTTACACTCCGAGCGCTTTCTACGGTAGCAGCGACAACCGGGTTTGGGTTGACCCGCTTCGCTGTCCCGACTCGTTTCGACCAAGCGACGCCGTCTTTCCTCGGTGGCCAACGGTCGTGGAATCGGCGAGGATGAGTTCGTGCCTCGGCGCGCAAAACTTCGGATTTAGCCGTGATGCCGAACTACCGCGATGTCAGGCGGTAATGAAGTCGACACCTCTGGAGAGAAATGAAACGACGGCCGATAATAAAGCGACGTCTGCGGTTGGTGAAACGAACGCACTGGCGCCTACCTACGTTTCGGTCGGTCCTATCAAAATTGTCCCGACGACCACCGTCGCAACGCAAACGACCGGCGACTGGGAGCTACCGTCGATCAGTTCAAAGGGAACAGTCAAGGAACTTGAACCGACCGCGTCTGCAACAGCTAAAGAGGGCGAGGTTAAACAGTCATCGACTTCTCCTCCTAAGCCAACACAATTCCTGAAACTCGGGTCTTTTAGCGGAAAGACGGACGTTGAAACATTCTTACGAAAATTCTCCGTGTGCGCCAGGAATAACAGATGGACGGACGAGGAGAGATTGAACCAATTAGTAGTCTCATTGGTTGAACCGGCGACTCATTTGCTGAGCGAGTCGAACGCAGATAGCCTGGACACTTGGACGGCTTTGGTCCAGCGACTTCGTGAACGATACGGCAACGCTGAACAACAAGCCCTGTTCCAAACGCAGCTAAGCACCAGGAAACAGAAAGTCGACGAGGACATGGGCGTCCTGGTGGACGACATCCGACGTCTCTCCACGCGAGCCTATCCGGGTTCCTCGACGGCTCACAGCGAAGCAATTGCTGTTCGGGCATTCTTGGATGCCCTGAGAGATAGAACGCTTGCTCTGAAAATCCGAGAGCGAGAACCGAAATCCCTCGACGAAGCCTACAAGGTAGCGATGCGATTGGACGGCTATCAGAAAGCAGAGGCCGGCGGCCATGAACAACAAGACCGACGACACGGCCGTGTCAACGCAATTAAAGAACAGGAAGAAGAGTCGAAAGTAAAGGATCTGGAACGGCGGATGGAGCAAATGAGGAGACAAGTGGAGCGACTAGAGAAGAAGGAGCGACAACCAGTGTCGGCGCCACAACCCAGATACAACAATCGTGGACCCGGAAGAGGTCAGAATGAATCAGCTAGAAATGAAGGATCGAACAACAATGGAGGTTATGGACAGGGAGCTCCGCGATGTTACCTGTGTCATCAGTTCGGACATTTTAGCGCGAACTGTAGGCGACGACCACGTATGGAGATGGAAACGGAAGCAAGAACTGATGTGCGGCGATGCTATGAGTGTTCAGCAACCGACCACCTGGTGCGCAATTGTCCCCAGCGACAAGCGGCCGAAGCAAAAGCCAATGAGGTTCTGAATGGACCGGCAAATGTTTACCATGTACAAGGCAGCACGAATGCGTATTTGGCTCTGAAGATCCATGGTAAAGACGTGTTGGCCTTGGTAGATACCGGAAGCGAAATGTCACTGGTACCTGCATCCCTGGTGAGACGGAAAAATATGACGGCGTCGAAACAACTGCTAACCGCGGCAAATGGTACAGCTATAGAGGTACTTGGAGAGACAGTCCTTCGATGTCGTGCAGCCGACTGCAAGTTCGATGTTCCCTGTTTAGTAACGGCTCAAGTCAGTGAGTTGATTCTTGGACTCGGGTGGTTGACAGAACAACGGGCTCATCTAAGCATTCCGGATAAAATGATAGTACTACAAGGCCGCTCATTTCCTTTGGTAAGTCAAGACCGGAGGGGAATTTGTCGAAGGATAGCCGCCGCGCAGCACGTGAATGTTCCCGCACTGTCGGAAGTGGACGTCGAGGTGTATGCCATACTTCCAGACCTGAGACCGACCAAAACTCAATGGGCGACGCCGCCACACGTGTTGGCATCTGGACTCGTAATCGCCGGAACGCTTCTACCGGAACGGGCGATCGACCTGACAATCAGAGTGTTGAATCCGACCCACAAGATGATTAAATTGTCGAAAGGAATGCAATGTGCCCTGGAAGAAGTGACAGTAGCCGGAGCTGACCAGGACAGCAAGCCCGCTGCAGGCTGCGCCATGGTGAGGGAAGACAAGGACCATGTCAACTCACAAGATGCAGAGGTAATTCTGAGGCCGTTATGGTCGAACATCGCTGAAGACGTGCCCCTTGAGGTACAACAGAGACTACGTGAAATCCTGATGGATCGTCGCGCCGCCTTTTCTCTTGGTGAATGGGATCTGGGATTCACCGACATTCTACGACATGAGATCGACACGGGTAGCGAAACACCCGTTCGTCAGCCGCTGCGACGACAACCGCTTTCGCTACTCCCTGTCATAGACGAACAAGTGCAGGTTATGTTGGATCAAGGACTGATCGAACCGTCACTGTCGCCTTGGGCAAGCAACGTTGTCATGGTCCAGAAACGAGACGGGACCCCTCGCTTTTGTGTCGACTATAGAGCGGTGAACGCCAAGACGCGCAAGGACGCCTACCCGCTTCCGCTGATCAGCGAGAGCCTGGACGCCCTCGGCGAAGCGAAATGGTTCAGTACCTTCGATCTCCGGGCCGGTTATCATCAGTTGGCTGTTCATCCAAGGGATAAACACAAGACTGCCTTCGTCACCCGACGCGGAAGTTTTCAATTCAAAGTACTTCCGTTCGGGCTCTGCAATTCTCCGGCTTCGTTTGGCCGGATGATGAATCTGGTCATGGCGGGGTTAAACTTCGAGATCTGTTTAATCTATCTTGACGATATCATCGTCTTCGCCAGCGATCTGGAAACCCATTTGATTCGATTGGAGCAAGTTCTCGTTCGCCTGGAGGGAGTTAATCTAAAACTGAAGCCATCCAAGTGCAAACTACTACAGAAAAAGGTGTTGTTCCTAGGTCACGTGGTCAGCGAACACGGAGTAACTACAGACCCGGAAAAGATTCAAGCCGTCCGTGACTGGCCCACGCCGCGGAAAGTCAAAGATGTTCGAGCATTTCTGGGTTTATGTTCCTACTATCGCAAGTTCGTACCGAGTTTCGCTCAAATAGCCCGGCCACTGCACCAAATGACTAAGAAGGGATACAAGTTTGACTGGTCTGGTCCATGTGAAAACGCGTTCCAAAAGCTAAAGAACTGCTTAACAGAATCCCCCATCTTGGCGCTTCCCAACGATACTGGGATGTACATACTGGATACGGATGCATCCGGGGAGTCTATTGGGGCGGTCTTATCTCAGATGCAGGAATCGCAAGAAAGGGTCATCTGTTACGGGAGCAGAGTGTGTTCTGTGGCGGAACAAAATTATGACGTGACAAGGAGGGAATTGCTGGCGGTAATCAACTTTCTCAAAGCGTTCAGACCATATCTTCTTGGACGGAAATTTATCCTACGAACGGACCACTCAGCGCTCCAATGGCTCCGCAAGACACCATTGCCTATTGGACAGCAGGCACGGTGGCTCTCAGTCATGGAGGAATTTGAATTTGACATACAACATCGGTCCGGTGCCGCGCACCAAAATGCTGATGCGCTGTCTCGAAGGCCAAACCAAGTCAACGTCATCCAAGAACGACGCCTACCATCTCAGCCTGCCTCGACTGAAATGACGGATTGGGATCCGGTGGTCTTAGCAGAAGAACAACGGCAAGATCCGGATCTAAACTGGATTTTGCAATGGATGACGAAATCAACCGAGATGCCAACCGGGGAGGAGATACGGAGTTGTAGTGCCATGACTAAGACGTTGATTCATCAATGGCCTCAGTTAACTGTCAGAAATGGACTATTGCATCGAGCTTGGTTGAACTCTGATGGTGAGACTGTTCGCTACCAGTTAATACCTCCCGTCGGACGGCGAGAAAGCATTATCTGTCTTGCACATGAAGGGATGTCCGGAGGGCATTTGGGGGTCCGACGAACCGCGGCACAAGTACGACAGCGAGCCTATTGGCCGGGCTGGGGAGAACAAGTATACCAGCAATTGAAGCGCTGTGACAGCTGCGCCCGGTACATCAGAGGGAAACCACCCAGGCAAGGACAATTACAGAATATGGCCGTCGGAGAACCAATGGAATGTCTCGGCGTCGACATAACTGGACCACATCCAGTATCCAGTCGTGGATATCATTATATCATGACCGTGATTGATCATTACAGCCGTTGGGCGGAGGCCTATCCTATTCGCAACCAGGAAGCCGCGACCGTGGCCCGGATGTTGATGGACCAGTGGATCCCTAGATTCGGCTGCCCTAAACAGCTCCTGACCGACCAGGGCCCCTGTTTCGAGGCCGCCTTGTTCCGAGATCTATGCCGCTTGATGCAAATTGACAAAATCAGGACGTCACCTTATAAACCGAGCACGAATGGAACGGTGGAACGTCTACATCGAACCCTAAATTCCATGCTCGGCAAAGTCGTCGCACAGAATCAGAAAGACTGGGACATTCACCTGCCCTGGATTATGGGAGCGTACCGGGCCAGTCAACACGAAAGCACGGGGTTCACGCCGAACAAACTTTTCCTTGGAAGAGAGACGTGCCTCCCAATCGATCTGGTACTTGGGGATTGTAACCAGAACAATGCCCAGCTGTCGGTGAACGATTACATCCAGAAAAGAACGGAGGAAATGCGAGACGTGTTCCAGTTGGCTCGGGAATGCATGCAAAAACAGGCCGTCCGCCGTGCTTTCCGGTATGATCTACGAGTCAAAAAGCCGTCGTTCTCGAAAGGACAGTGGGTGTACTATTACTATCCCCGGAAGTACACTCGGATCAAGGATAAATGGGCTAAGTGGTTCTGTGGTCCTTACCGTATCATGGAGCAAGTGAGTCCGGTCTTGTTCCGGATCCAGAAGTCCGCCAGATCACAAGCGCTGCTGGTGTACGTCGACAAATTAAAGCCGTACCTGGGTGATCCTCCGTCAGGTTGGACCGAACCCGACCTACAACCGCAGGAACCAATCGAGTTTCCGGGGACTGAGGATACTAACGACGCTCCTGAGGAATTAGCGAGACCCCGCCGTGTCATCAAGAGGCCGGCCAGGTACTGTTCCTAATGACCGCTTAATTTGCGGCCATTTTGAATGCAGGAAGCACCTGTAAAACTGTTTTATTTTGATTTTGATGAATACATTTTTAATTTACATGTGGAAGGCTTTACATGTGTGTGTTACTGTGTAAATAACTGTATTCTTGCATCGTAAGTTGTGCATTCACATATGTATGACTTAGTATTTGTATTGCATTGCCGACTGTCTGATTAATGTATGCAATGGTGATATAGATTAGTATTGTATTGCATTTGCAATGAAGCGATGGACGATTTTATTATTGCCTCTGCTGTAGACAGAAAACATGGACTGTCATTGCTCTTGCATTGCGCTACATAAATATTGATTTTTCCAGTAGATATATATAAGATTGCCTATTTTAGTTAAGGCCTTGATCACGATTATGTGACCTTGAACTTAGACTTGCAGTGGAATTAGCCATGATGATGTGATTATGTGATATTATGACCTGCGTTAAAATAGTAGGCCTATGTCTCTAAGAAGTGATTCTGAGATAATGCTCGGAGGCGAAATTTGCATTAGGCCTAATTTTAAGAAATTTGCACAGTTAAATTTTAATGCTCCTAATTTCCTTGCATAGCATTTTTATATGCGTATAATTGTATAGATGCATAATAATTAAGGCGCTACATAAGTGTTTGGTAGGCCCACATAGCGTTTATGTATATATTAAGTGTATAGATGCATTATTGATGAGGTAAAAGGCGCTAAGTAAATGGTTAATCGACCCATGTAGCACTTGACTGCATCTTGAGGGATTAGGCCTATATATATATAGTTTACCCTGAGGATAGGCCCATACTATTCTGAGGTTCGGCAAAATTTGTCGGCTTGTTGTATATATTTGAGCTCCAGTAGATATATAATCTGCCTTGATTAAAATGGTAGGCCTAAGAGTGTTAATAATATTAAGACATAGACGACAATAATATTTAATTATGCTGTTGTTCTATGAAGAATATCAGATCGCAACGGGATTATATATATAGTTGGTCGCGTAGGCCTACTTGTTTTAATAGCCTAACGCTGAGGAATAGGCGATAATTTAGTTATGCTGTGTAATTTTTGCATTAGTTTTGCCGTTTTGCCTGATTCCCGCCTGCAATGGAATTATATGATTAAACTGTGAGGCCTAACATTAACTTGGTCTGGGCATAGAATAAATAGGAACGCGTGCCCGTGTAGGAATGGTGAATAATATTGGCCATTTTATTTTCTATTTGAGTTGCAATGGATATAAACGGCCATGTAGGATTTATGAATAATATTAGTTTAATACAGGCTTTATATGATTCACTGATTGACCTAATTTCGAAAGCGCTAATGACAGTGCTGTGCAAAGTCGGTGGGACTTTAAGTTAACCTACATGGGTGATTTTTAGGCACCTATTTCCCACGCTCTTCTCTCGCATACGGCCGGAGTGGGGAGAACAACGGGGTGGTCTGTGTGACACATCATAGGCGGTGAACGATTGACCGTCGTGGATGGACCGACGGAAGGATAATGTTCAGCTGCGCAGTTATAAGTAACGTCGTTAAAATTATTATGGGACTATATAATCATGATTTGATAGTAGGCCTAGAATTGAAGGTTGATAGTTAATACAGGCGCCAGATATGTGGTAGGCCTAATTTCTATCCTACTTTTATGAGCGCTAATTAGGCTTAACTTTGTGCAGGTCAGCGCGACCTTAGTCGTACGATGCACTTTAACCTACATGTAAAAGGATCATGTTTGTTGCCTAATTCTCACGGTTAGACGCACGCTGTAGATGCATGGCGTGGGAGAATAGTGAGCGGCGATTAATTATCGACCAATGATTTTCCCAGGCGCTGACGCGTGTGTGGCCTGATGCCTGTGTTAATGATAGAATGAAGGAAGGATAACAGCCATAGATGCCATGTAATAATGCATAAGATTTATAGTGGACTAAAGATAGACTATAACGGCCTATAGATTCTTGCAAAGACTGTAATCTTAGTCTTGAAATCATGATGGTCTTTTTGATAGGCTTATGATTTTCTATGAGTACGATTAAACAGTGTAACATTGTATTTTAGCGTTAATTACAGTATATTAAATTGACCTAGTTTTGAGGCCTAATTTGCTGTGCATGGACTAATTTTGGGCCGGGTTAGTATAACTGCCGGTCGTTCCCACGACTTCTACAGCTGCAATTGTAGAGAGAGGGGGAGAACGACGGCGACACAATAAAGGCGATCGCGCTCGTCCTTGGCCCTGATTTATCAGTGCATATAATGTCACTTTGGATGGCCAGATTATTGATTGCTTGAACGTAAGGAAATCAGCGGAAATATAACCTTATATTTGATTTGTTGCATAGGACTGTAATATACAGTTTTAATGCATAGATTTTATCCTAATTTTTAGAAGAGCTTAATTAGGATTATTTTCACTTTGTGCAGAGACAACGCGACCTCTGTCGTACGATGCACATGGGCCCACATGTATAGAGATGATGTTCAATTGCCTAATTCTCACAGCCAGACGCACGCTGTAGATGCACTGCGTGGGGGGGGGAATAGAGACACAGGAGTCGACGCATCAAAGAGCGGCGATTAATTAGCAATCGTTGTTTCCCAGGCGCGTGGGTGGTCCCGTTAGTCTCCGCTGCATCACTAATAGAATGAAGGAAAGATAATAGGCCTTGATGCTATGCAATGATGCATAAGGATTTATAGTAGACTAAAGTGGCCTAACTGTTGATTTGCGCTTTAGACTAAGATCTCATATTAAAATCATGATACTCTTTTTAGGCCTATGATTTTTACGGTTACGCTGTATCGTGAAAGACGATTACAAAAAAAATGTAGCCCTGTTCTGTAACGTTAATTGCAATAATATGTTACGTTAGCCTATGTTTAAATGGCCTATTTTAATTCTGTGCATAATCGGTTGCATTTTTAATAATTAAGTAGGCCTACTGAAAGATGTTGGGAAGGGAGCGGCTTATTAAGCTGAAGTTAGGCTTGGTCTCTTACGGTAAGCTTTGATGGGGAGCCTACGGATAGTTATAATGAGCATTGGCCTTTGGAGACTTAAGCTGTGTGTGTAGTCTCAGGTAATTTGCTATGATAGTACCGTTGTTAATGGGATTAGAGACTTAGGTTTAACTGCTTAGATGAGTCTTTAAATGTAGACGTTTGCCTACAGTGAAATGCCTAAAGAAGTCTCGATAGTAAAGGCCATGGGTGGCCTATTAATCAGATGACCTGTTGTAAAGGTAACGGAAGTCTAGTGGTTTTTGTGGCTGTCCCGTGGGTTCTTAAGTCAATGCTTGCCGTGGAGGACTTTGTGCTTAACTAAACTCAAGGAGACCTATATATAGAATTGCTTTCGAGCTTTACTGAACTATTAGCGATGGAGCTATATAATTATAATAATAATAAATGTTTCTTTCGCTGGAACTGACATTTAACGCTAAAATGTGAACTTTCTGATGCTTACGTTGAGGACTGTTCGTTGCATATATTTTTAATTCTTGCATTTGAATCATTGATGTAAAAATTGGAGTATGGCCTTACTAACATTTCAGGATCCATTTTTCCAATTAAAAGGATCCTGAAATCAGGGAGGGCCGAGAATAGTGTAGCGACGTATAACTACGCTACGGGTCGCTAATATTATTTTATTTAATTTTTGATCGATTATGGGGTTTCAGGGATCTGATATATTTGTTTTATTTCTGTATTTTTGAGCTGCCCTGTGTGACCTATATTTTAATGTTGATTTGCGCTTGACACGGGTCACAGCGACCGCTGACGTAGGCAGCAGTCGTTGCTGTTTCATCAATTGGTATATTTTCACACGCTCTCAGCGATCGTCGGTCGCTGTCTTCAAAGGCCGCGCCGCTTGCAGTCGATGAGGGTAATTAAACTTTCGCACGCTCTCTGAGGTGGTCTGATGATCAGAGTGAGCGAGGAATACAGCCAGCCAGACAAGCACAGGCAGGGACACGGATTGAGAAGGAAACACCGTTGGCGTGTGGGTCTGTGTACGTGTGTTTTCTCAAGGTTGAACTGGTGCATTTGATGCCTACGTGATCAGCGGCAGATGGCGCTTTTCAGAAGGAGAGATAGAAGGAGAAAGACAGTGAGCTATAGACAGACGCGGAGATACACAGGAGAGGACGCAGCTGGCAGCTAATTCTTGCCGCCTTGAAACAGCTGCGTTGCTGCTGGGTTTGCGCGCGCGGCTCGCTTGCTGGTCATGCGCAGAAAGGGGGACGCTCTCCTTGTCAGGCAGTTATAAAAGAGCAGCGCAACGTTGAGAGAGTAGTTGCTGACCGAATCCCAGAGTGATCGGATATATCGACAGTTGCGCACAGGATCTCAGGGCGGTCGGATGTATTGCGGCGGTTGGTAGTTTTAGGCTCGATCAAGTTGGTGAAGCATGGCCAGGATAAGCGCCTGCTTGCACTAGTTGCGCATACACGGATTCTGTCGGCGATTCATTCTCTCTCGACATGGAGTCGATTAAATAAAAGAGTTTGTTTGTTGCGAGAAATACATCAGCGTCGCTGCAAGTTTTGTCTTCGCTCTCGCTTCGGATATATTCCTGGATTACTAATTCAAGGCCTCTCTTCGCCCTGTCACACGGAGTGATTTATCGTGGGCTTCGAATCGTCAGCGTTCTGAAATTGTGTTGCAAAGCGGTTGTTCGTATGGTTGCCTAAGGGCGTCTTTCTCAAACGGCTTGGATAAATAGCCGAAATTGTTGTTCATTGCGAGAAATCAGCATCGGATTTAGCTGATCTTTTCGGGCGTTTCAAACTCGACGCCTTTCTGTGTGTTTCGTCGTCTTCGTCGCTGTTCTTCGCACACGATCGGCTTTGTCCCTTGTCTTCGGACATAAGGTACGCTTTATTGGGGAATTAATACGATCGGTTATTAAGATATTTTGGGCTGAACTGAAATTGGCTGTGGGACTTGAGAGTCAATCGGGATTTAATTTAGGCATACTCCGGTTGATAGGTGTTTGCATTAAATTTTTGCATTTGATTTTCATTGAATGTCTTTACAAAGGATAGGAACTGATAATTGAACTTACTGACTTTTATGTTTGATTGTTTTGAACATAATTGATGTCAATTGAAGATTCAATTGATTGGGAATAATAAGAAATATTAATTAAACTTCTGACTTTGATTATTGATGGCTTTGAATGTGACGGATGTGGATTGAATGCTTGATTTGTTAATACGAATAACTACTTCGTTCACTGCTAGTGATATTGACTGTGAGCTATAAAGATAGGAGTCATTTCTATAGCGCTATGGAGGAGTCTAGGCCAGTCACTCCCGCTCAGCCTTCTAGGCCCCCTTCTTCTATGGAGATATTGCTCGAGGCAATACAGACTAACGCTAAGTCAACTCATGATGCTATGACTTCTATACAGTCGTCTTTGCAACTGAATGCCAGAGAGACGCAAGAGGCGATTGCTACGGTGGAGTTTAATGTCCTGGCCGTGCAATCAAATGTTGGCGATGCTATTTCCTCAGTGCAATCGAATGTAAGAGAGGAGATCTCGGCTGTAAGAGATAACGTCAGGGAAGCGCTGACGGAAGTTGTATCACGATTGGAAAGGCTAGAGGCATCGCCGGTACCCAAGCCTGCTGTGGATTTGAACCCTGGTTACCTCACCGCTATTACCACTGCGGACGCGCCATACCACTCGACCATCGGCCTGGAAGAAACTTTGGGTGCTAGGCCCAAAGATTTCACGCAACCTGGTATATTGCGAAGAAGTGATAGATTGGCTAGTAGGCCGCCAATTTCATATAGGGAGTCCGGCAGTCGAAATAACTGGCCGCCTTTCCATCGTTGGGATTCGAACCCGGAAGTCACCTCATCCTGTCCTCCCTCTATCTCTAGAGCTCGTCCACAGCAGCACGCGGCCATATCGAGCGAGGATCCGGAAGTGGCGACACCGGGGAGGCCGATAGGGGCGGGCGTTACATCTCGCTGTTTCTCTTTGGTTATTATTTTTGACTCATCAGCAAATACTAAAACCGTTTCTCCTACTGCTGAGAAAGAGCTTCTGGTAACAATTTATTTATTTTAATTTAACACATTAGGGCAACAAAGAACATGGATTGCAAATTTGTGATGGGGAATGGTGCAAGACAATTGTTTTGCACCATTACCCATAACAAATTAAGGAATATCTAGTGGCAAGAAATCAGATTGTATTATAGTCAGATGCTGATATTTTAGATCCAAAAAACGGCAAACCATTATCAGGCATTGAAGACAATTTAACAACCTCAAGCGAAGATGATTTTGCCACATGCTGACTAAAGATGGCGCCACAATACTGCACAGAGACAAAGATGACGTTCTAGTAGCACAACTATTTCCAAAGAGCCAAGTAAATGATTGATCTGCAGAAACTCATTGAGTTCTGAGAAGAGACTCACTCACACATTTCAATAAGGAAAACTGTCTCCTCCGAGGCCATGTGGTTTGCTTTGGAGACAAAGGCTCAGTGAACATCCAGACAACTAATCTCCATTGGAATACTTTCGGAATTTCTTCCTACCTGCATTGATTGAAGACTTGTAGAGCAATGCAATATGTTATGTTCATTAGTATACAATGTACAATTGTACTTCCAATGAATGTGTTGCTGAATCTGCTGATTGCAGAACAAAACAGAGCAGGAAACCCATCAGGAAGAACAAAAGGGTGATAGCTGCCAAACTCTCTGGGCGTTATGACAACGTTGGACATACATTGTATTCTAGAAGAGCTTACTCTGAAACCAAGCTGAGATGTGAATTGTCAATAGGCCTATAGGCGGCTTGCCGTCGTCCCTGGTAAGGACCAACGTTTCTTTCTGAGACAGACAGGTTGTCATCTTAATGCTTATTACCGGTAAGTATTATTATTGGGCCTAAGCGTATTATTGTTAATATTATTATTATTATTATTACTACTATTATTATTATTGTTATTATTATTATTATTAGCCTATAATTGTTGTCATTAGCCTATAATTATTGGGCCTATCATTGTAAAATATTATAAATCAATAACTTACGTTTTTTATAAATGCTGCAGCTGCAGTTGTTTGTCTCGTGTTACCAAAATCATTGATTCGATTCATTTAACGTAGGTTTATTTAATATTATGCGCATCACTTATGAACACATAAAAAATATGAATTCAACCAGAAAGATATTAATCGCCTTTTATCGTCTTATTAAAAGCGCACTGTAGGGCCTTGTAGACGGACTAATGATACGATCTCTAAATCATTGAGAGATCATCGATTGCTGATGTTAAGTCTAATCTGATTTTCATTTTAAAATCTTGACGACACAATGTTCCAAGTGCAGATCTTTAAAACTATAAATTGAGGAGCCAATTGTGACACAAAGCGCATCTTCAGAAGAGATCTAACCAGCACGATGATGACGCGTTTCTATGTGCTATGCTTCGTCCTATTCGCGACGTATGACGTGGGAAGAAGTCTGTTGCTGCCTAACATGATTAACTGTAATTCGATGATCGCGGCCGTTAGAAGACTTTCTACGTTTAAAGTCGATACAAACCGACACGTTATCCAGTGGTACCGACCAGTCACTAAAATGATCCCTCCAAAGTGCTCAGTAAGTTTTTTATGAGAGCTGCTCATGATTAGGCCTGTAGATGGTTTTATATAGGGACCTACTGATCCCAGCACCGCGGAACGTGGTGGAATACGATTCCGTTCAGCTTCAACTTGGACGGGATCCATGCCTAGCAGCTGTAGGCTGCTCCCGTGACCAAACCCAAAAGAGCATTCTGGAGATGTGATAATTATAGCTAGCCATTGATTGTGTCAGGGCTGTTTTAAAGGAGTTTTTAGAACTGCACAACTCCTTCTTTCCTTTTCCATCCTCCATGGTAACTTCCAATCGGATGACAATGACCTTTTTGCTAGTTTTAACTGCACAGAACATGTGACAGAAGTGCTTCTACAACTGCACAAATCCATTTAGAGCTGCACATTTTGTGTAGAACTGCACGTTAAAAAAGCCCTAGATTGTGTCAATTGATATTTGTATGATGAGCAGGTCCTTAGAAAGCGATATTTGCAAGCGGGTTGTCCAATGCAGACCTCCTCTGACAGTAGCCCCTCTGAGAAGTTACTCCTTGAGTGGCGCCGTATAAATTTACGATTTACGGGAACCGGAGGGGCGGCAACGCATTTGATAACACGCTGCCATGGAGAGCGAGAGGTATTGAGATCGCATCCCGTAGGACGGACGTGCTTTGTAGGCTGCTATTAGTGCCGTGTATTGCAGGTTGTCCGTTCTGTTAGTAGTTAAGTTTGATGCTAATATTAAGATTAGACCTACAATATAACTTGCACACGCACAGCGCTGTGCGCTTGAAATCGTTTCATTAAAGAAAAATATTAACATCATTATTTAAAAATTACGATTTTTAATATGTTCGTGTCTCATACACACGCAAAACTAGGCTAGGTATACTAAGCATAGGCTTAAGAGGCGGGAGTCCAGAGGGGCAAATGCCCCCCCCCCAATTTCGGGAAAATGTGGTTTTCGGGCAAAACAGGCACGGGCGGACAAAAAAAATTCGGGGCAAACAGGCACGGGAGAATTTTTTCGGGCACACAAGGGTAAAACAGCTATATTTTCTGAAGATTTTTACGAAATGACTAAAAAATTCTTCAGTTATTTCGGCTGGGAAATATCTTTTACTTCGATGCTGAAAAAAAATCGAAATAACAAGAAAAAAGGTAATCAGTTATTTTTGGCTGGGAAATCGTCATTTTTGGGCTGGGAAACCGAAATGACAAAAAAAGGTCATCAGAAAATGATCTCATCAGGTCGATGAGAAATGTCAGGCGACTCGCGGTCCGCCAAAAAATGTAAAGTATACTTTTCGGGCAAAAGTCAAATCTTTGCACTCCCCCCACTGCCGAAATATCCCCTACGTCTATGATACTAAGTATCTTGTTTAATAATTTGACATCCGATAGGATGGTTCACGTGGATAATTAGTTGCATCACAAGCGCCATGACTATCATAGACACGTCTGAATGCAGCAATTCATAACATAGGCCTATACTAACCATGATGTAAGATAGCGCATTGAACATTGCTTTTGACAGTGCAAAAACGCGGTTTGGGGACTTGGAGACATCAGTAAGATTCAAGTCAATGCGGTTAAAGGTCAAAAGGCAATTTCGAACATCATGTGTTCTGGCTGCCCTGGCGCAGAGGTACCAGTTACTGACTACTCATTTTCTTCTTCTGACCCATTGAAGGGACTGGGCTCGCAAGTATTTGGACCTTGCACCGGAGTTACGGTCTTCAGGTAATGAACAAGAGACGACAACTATTATTATCCTGGTTCTTAAATCATGTTATCTGATTGCAATTCGTACACGGATGACGGGTACGTAAAGAGTCATTTGATTATGACGGACATCAGGTGGACATTGTCCACTGTGGGAGGGTCCGTAGCTCAGTTGAGAGAGTGCTGGTCGTTAAACTGAGTGTCATCCACGCGACCGGGTTCAAGCCTCGCTCAGGGCATTAATTTATTAAAGTTTCTGTTAGCTGCCATTGGCGCTTTGCTGTTGTGTTGTTTGACTCGGGTTCTGCTGAATATAAGATAGCCCTTCCCACTCCTGGCTTGGCCGAATCAAGAGTGATCCAGCACTTAGACTATAAGTGTTAAGTTACCAAGCCCACTGCTGTAAAACCGACCTGCGTGTCGTGCTAATAGTGGGCCGTATTTCGTATAACCTGTAATAATAATAATAATAATAATAATAATAATAATAATAATAATAATAATAATAATAATAATAATAGCAATAGTAATGATAATGATAAAGATAATAATAATAATAATAATAATAATAATAATAATAATAATAATAATAATAATAATAATAATAATAATAATAATAATAATAATAATAATAATAATAATAAAGCGATCACTATCCAGCGCTACAATGCCGTTGCCTTCCAGGGCACCTTGTCTGGATTACCCGGGGCCATGGACCGGCCACCCTAAACAAACTAAAATTTATATGTAAAAACCAAATCGTAACTGTTTATAATAATAATAATAATAATAATAATAATAATAATAATAATAATAATAATAATAATAATAATAATAATAATAATAATAATAATAATAATAATAATAATAATAACAATAATAATAATTAGACGATTTATATAGCGCTGTAGCTCAGCCGAGGCCGAAGGAAAGGGCGCTGTACAAGAGTTCAAAAGTTACTAGCAATTATACGACTGGTTAAATAGATAAGTCTTGAGTCTGGATTTGAATGCCTCCAGAGAAGGTGCATTCCGCGCATAGTCAGGAAGACTGTTCCATGCAGTGGGTCCAGACACAGAGAACGAGCTTTCCCCAAACCTCGTGGTTGACCGTGGGACCTGTAGCAGACCCCTCGACGATGATCTTAGTCGACTATCTGCTACACGAATGCAAAATTCAGATATATAGTCCGGCATAAGGTTAAGTAGAGATTTGTATGATATCAGGCATAGTTTATATCTAATACGCTGAGGGACCCGCAGCCAGTGCAGATTGTCACGCAACAGATCAGTTACATGCAGTGGCGGCGCTACGCCAGGGCGTGGCAGGGCAAATGCCCTGCCAAAAAAGCCTTTGCCCTGGCTGTTGCCCTGGTCGTTGCCCTGCCAGAAATTTTACCATGGGAAAATTTGTTCGGGCATATTGCTTCTTACTGTTCACGTCCGTCCGCTCTCTGGCAGGGCATAAGTTCTGGCAGCGCAAAATTCTGACAGGGCAAAAGTTCTGGCAGGGCAAAAGTTCATGAAGAGAACAACATCTGGCAGGCAATTTTCTGGCGGGGCAAAAGTTCTGACAGGGCAAATATTTTGGTAGGGTAAAGACTAAAATTTTGGCAGGGCAAAAGTTCTGACACGGAAAAGTTCTGACAGGGAAAAATTCTGGCAGGGCAAAAATTCTGGTGGGGCAAAGATTCTGGTGGGGCAAAAGTTCTTGCAGGGAAAAATTCTGTTGCTGTTTATCCACATTGCCGCATACAACTAACAGCGTAGGTCCAGCTGTCGCTTTATTGTTTTTCAAATGAAGCGTACCGGTAAGCATTTGCGTAGACAATAGACAGTAGTACCAGACTGGACATTTTGACTCATTTTATCCCAAACATGGTTAAACTTTTGCCATTTTACCCCAAACATGGTTAAACTTTTACCATTGTACCCCAAATATGGTTCAACTTCTACTATCGAAACTGTGGGAAATTCCCATTCTTGCGATCTGGCGTGCACAAAACCCAAACTATGGTTAAAATCTGCCCTATTGGTTGAATATAGGTTGAATTTTATGACATGGCGCGTTCAACCTAAACCCAGGCCAAATTAATGTAGCGTTTGACATAGACACTGTAAGAGCTACACAACGACCTCGACTATAATAGGATGTTGTTAACGGGCGAAACACGAGGCGAAGAGACGGATGCTAAATCGAACAAAAGGCTCATTCATAACGGCGGAGGCTGCTGCTTGCATCATAACCCAAGGTCATAGCCATCTAGCCTTAGTTGAACCATGATTTAAAATTCTTACCTCATCGATAGGCCTACATTGTGTGTCGAATCGCAAACGCGTGTTAATATCAACCTAAAACAACCTTAATCTTTCGAGAAGATGAAATAACCGTTACTCATTATCACACGTCGTAGCTAGCTCATGAATGCAAGCTATGATGAACGTAGAAAGAGGCGGATCCTAAGGCTGCTGCGAGACACTAAACCATTCATGACTCCCATTACAGGCTTAATTTTTATGACAAACTATATATACACAGTGAACCTAAAAACTGAACCTTCATAATAAAATTAAATAGAATTCAACAACCGAAATTTTAAACAAAACACTATTGCTAGATAGACAATTGTACCTCTGCTTATTCGTTATTTCATTTTCAAAACTGGTAGTAATCTGATTTATGTATAAATTATTACATAAATTATTGTGGTCATAGTAGAGGTGCAGTTTTTATGTTCACCATGTAAAAAGCGTGACATGAGACAGTTTTCGTCACAACTAGGTCATCTTGTCACAGGCGTGACAACTCGGCCTATTTATTTTTTGAACGGCTAATATTGTCGACGAGTTTATCATCGCGCGACAAGAAATTTATATGCGTATATAAAATGAGCGAAAATATTTTCTTGAAACGGCTTAAGGAAATACCGCCACAATACAAAATGGAATACTCGAAGAAAACTGTTATTGAATTGAGAAAAATCGCTAAGCAGAGCGGCTTGGTTGGATACACGAGACTACGGAAAGCAGAGTTGATTGCTAAAATTGAAGCCCGCAACGCACCCCTAATCTCACCTATTGTTAGTTTGCTTGACGCCCCTGTTCCCGTTATTGAATTCCCAATACTTGAACCCGTACCAACCACAGCAGTACGAAAAATATTCGATAAAACAAAATCAGCGATTAATACATTCGCAAAATGGATCGATGGGTATATTCCTGAAGAACCAAAGAGAAAGGTGAATGAAAAGTTAGAAGCGTTGAAAGCCAAAGTGAATTCTATATTCGCTGAAATTCGTATTAAGACGCGTAAAATTAGAGAGACGGATTCAGCTATCAAAGGCTTCACGAAACAATACACGGTAGAGGGGGTTGGTGGTATTGACGCCGCATATTTTCTTGACACCGTTCAGGTACAGGCGGTGGACTTGTTAACAAAAAATCGACAGACAAAGACCAATTTTGTCCTCACCTGCACAATGGAGCGCGTTGACATGAAGACTGGAGAGGTAGATGCTAAAGATTTTCCATTCGTTTCAAAGACTGAGGTGATTCTAGACTCCACTGATGTAAGTGAAATTTATAACAGCGCGAAAGATAAAAATTAATTATGGAGTCGATGGCGACCTTTCAGATGCGTGGTAGTAACTGGAGACTCAGAGCGGTTCAAAAATTAGACATCAATACGGTCGTTTATAAACCGCTGAAAGGTAGCTCCTACATCCCGCTACCGGATAAGTTAGCGAGTAAAAAGGGAATTATTAATATGAAGAACGAAGACGAAGAATGTTTCAAGTGGTGTGTAACGAGAGCCTTGAACCCAGTTGACAAGAATTCAGAAAGAATTACGAAAGAATTAATTAGACAGTCTGAGGAACTTAATTGGTCTGGCATCGAATATCCTGTAGCAGCGGATGCTAATGTGATAAGTAAGTTTGAGATAAATAATAATGTTAGTATTAATGTTTTTGGTTACGAGAGAGATGTTAGCCTATACCCACTATATTTATCAAAACACGAGAACGATACTTGTGTAGATCTCTTACTTATTTCTGATGATGAAAAGAAGCATTATTGTTGGATCAAGAATTTCAACAGACTGATGGCGGCGCAAACAGACAAGTCCACTCATTCAATGCACTATTGTAAAAGATGTTTGCAGGGATATAGAGAGCTAGGTTCGCTACACAAACATATCGAGTACTGTTCCCAACACGCCGCTCAAAAGATAGAACTACCAGAACCAGGAACTATGCTAAGTTTTAAACATTATTACAGAAAAATGAGAGTCCCATGGGTTGTGATGGCAGATTTCGAGTCCTTCATTAAACCAATCGATACCTGCCAACCCAACCCTAACATATCCTATACTAACAAATACCAAAAGCATGTTCCGAGTTCTTTCTGTTATTTTATAAAATGTTTCGACGATAACCTATATTCGCAAGCTCCTGTAACATTCACAGCGAAGAGCGAAGACGATGATGTAGCGCAGATATTTATTGACAGTCTTGTCGAGAAAGTAAAAGATATTTATAATCGATTTAAATTTCCAAAGAAAATGATATTCGGTAAAACTGAGCAGAAATGTTTCGATGAAGCTACTAACTGTCATATCTGCGGGGTGAGTTCTTTGATGATGACAAACGAGTAAGAGACCACTGTCATCTTACTGGAAAATTTAGAGGCGCCGCTCATGAAAAATGTAATCTAAGCTACAAAGTCCCCAAGTTTTTCCCAGTAATATTACACAATTTATCTGGATATGATAGCCATCTTTTCGTGAAGAAATTACGAGGTAGCGATAATGAAAACATTAAATGCATTCCCTGCAACGAAGAAAAGTACATCTCATTTAGCAGAGAAGTTGTAGTCGATAAGTTTGTAAATGAAGAAAATAAGGAAGTAGAGGTCAAACGTGAATTACGATTCATCGATAGTTTTAGATTCATGCCAGCGAGTCTCGACGCGTTATCGAGGAACCTAAGTAAAGACCAGTGTAAAAATATAAGCAAGTACTATTCCGGTAAACAGCTCGATCTCTTGCTTAGAAAAGGGGTGTATCCTTACGACCACGTTAGCTCCATCAATCAACTGAATGAAACAGAACTACCACCAAAGTCAGCATTCTATTCGAAACTAAACGACTCGGGTATCAGTGATGAAGAATACAACCACGCACAGGTAGTATGGAAAGAATTTGGTTTCAAAACATTCAGAGAATATCATGACTTGTACAATCTTTCGGATGTTCTATTATTAGCGGATGTATTCGAAAACTTTAGAGACGTTTGTATGAAGAACTACAACCTAGATCCCGCATGGTATTACACTTCACCCGGACTAGCATGGGATGCCGCTTTGAAGTTGACTGGAGTAAAGTTGGAGCTGTTGAGTGATTACGATATGATTCTAATGGTCAAACATGGGATAAGAGGTGGTGTTAGCACAATTTCACACCGTTATGGGCAGGCAAACAATAAGTACTTGCAAACGTTTGACGATAGCAAACCTTCATCATTTATAACCTATTTGGACGCTAACAATTTGTATGGGTGGGCAATGTGTAAGAAACTACCAACTCACGGGTTTCAGTGGATGACTGATGATGACCTAAACGACTGGAGATCAATACCGTGTATATTGGAGGTGGACTTGGAATATTCGAAAGATTTACACGATCTTCACAACGACTACCCTCTCGCTCCAGAGAATATTACACCCGAATCTTCAACGGTTCCTAAACTCATCCCAAATCTGAATGACAAAGTAAAGTACATAGCCCATTACGAAAATTTGAAGCAGTATGAAAGCCTAGGTTTGAAGATTACCAAAATTCATCGTGGAATTAAATTTGAAGAAAGCGCCTGGTTGAAAAAATATATCGATCTAAATACTAACTTGAGGACCAAAGCTACCAACGATTTTGAGAAAGACTTTTTCAAACTTATGAATAATAGTGTGTTTGGCAAGACTTGTGAAAATATAGAGTCTCGAGTAGATATTAAACTGGTTTCAAGCGAGAAGCAAACCATAAAACTAGCAGCGAAAACGAGTTACGACACTCGGACTATTTTTGACGAAAACCTAATCGCCATCCATATGAAACGAACGAAGCTATATTACAACAAGCCGATATATCTAGGAATGTGCATCCTAGACTTGAGTAAAACTTTGATGTATCAGTTTCATTATAATTACATCAAGACCAAGTATGGTGATAGGGCAAAGTTGCTTTTTACAGATACTGATTCGCTAGCCTATGAAATTAAAACCGAAGATTTCTATGCCGATATTGTTCGATACGAGCGACTATCCTAAAAACCATCTCTCCGGTATAGAAACTGGCGCTAATAAAAAGGTTATTGGTATGTTCAAGGATGAAGCGGCTGGCAAACAGATCGAAGAGTTTATTGGTTTGAGATCGAAACTGTATTCGTACAAGATGGATGGAGTGGACCATAAGAAATGCAAAGGTGTGAAAAAGAATGTCGTTAAGAAATCAATCACTCATGAAGATTACAAAGAATGTCTGTTTACGAGGAAAGAACAGTCGAGAAAAATGAACGTCATCAGATCCCATCATCATGATATCTACACCGAAGAAGTAAACAAGGTGGCGCTATCCGCCACAGACGATAAGCGGGTGATACTTGCAGATGGTATAAGCACTTTGGCATACGGCCACTATTTATTGAAAAATACTTAGATCAAAAGAAAAAATATTCTAATATAAAATGCAAGACTCTAAAGTATGCACTAAATGTGAACTGGAAAAAAGCTTGGACGAATTTCATAAAGACAAATCAAAAAAGAGCGGGTATCGCCCCAGGTGTAAAACATGCCTGAACACCCAAGTGAAGGAACTTAGTCATAAATACTCAGAATTGGAGATTCGGGAAACAAAAGATAGAAAAGTTTGCAGTCGATGTAAGATAGACAAGAATATATTAGAATACGAAAAAAATAGATATCGAAAAGACGGAACGAACAATCAATGTAGGAATTGTAAATGTGCGTATATAAAAGCTCGAAGGCTGCTTGATCCCGAGTTTAAATTACTTCAAAATATGAGGAGTAGGCTCGGTGCTGCATTAAAAGGCAAATCGAAATCACAAACGACGCGGCAACTTATCGGCGTTGACTTTGAAATATTTACCAAATGGATCGAGTTTCAATTTGATGAAGAAATGACAATGCAAAATTACGGATCAGTTTGGCATATCGATCATGTTTTACCCATATCATCGTTCAATTTGCTTGATGAAGAAGAACTCCAAAAAGCCATGAATTGGGCGAATTTACGACCTTTGCTGCCGGTTAAAAATATTCAAAAAGCAGACAAAATAGATCCCTGGCTATTTGTTTTACAGGAAGTGAAAGCGGATTACTTTGTAAAACATGAAATATAAAATGAGTACTGCAACTGTGAAAAATATCAACATCGAAGGCGTAGTTCTTCCAAATATTCCTCTTTCCAACATCCAGCTGATTGATGCTGCGAAGAAGCTGAATATTCCAAATTTTCGAGGTGTCTTCTTACGAGACGAGCTGCCGATGAAACCTAGACGGAATGAATGTGGAATACTGAACTTAGATGACTCGAAGGGTGAAGGAACGCACTGGGTCCTTTTTTTAAAGAACGGCAAGGATAAAATATATTTTGATAGCTACGGTCTCCCACCACCCACAGAGCTCATCAAGTATTTAGGCCTACACAGTCCCATCTACTACAATAGCGAACGAATTCAACCGGATAATGAAGTCTTTTGTGGCCATCTATGTTTGTATGTTTTGAAAAAGACGATGACTGATGGTTGTAAATTTCAAAATGTTATCAATAGTTTGTATTGATTTTGTATTAATATCACCGCGTAATAAAATGCCTGTAAACATATTTGGACAAATGGATAGCGAATCAGCACCGCGAGTAATATCAGGCGGCGTCACATTAACTCAAGCAAACAGTACTTTTCTAAGGACAGATGGAGCAAACCCTGTTACTGGAGATCTAGATATGAATGGCCACGTGATAAAAGGTCTACCTACAACGAATACTTCGGAAGCGGGAAAAGACGAGGCACTAAGTCGGGGACAGGCTATAGATTTAATAACGAAACACGATGACTCGAATAAGAAATACGCCGATGCAACGGCTGAAAAATATGTCAACACGAAAGCAATCGGACCCGTGATTAGCATGTACACTTCAGCTGCGCAAGCCATAAGCGCTGAAACTTACACAAAAGTTTCTTTCGATATTGAAAGATTCGATAGAGAGTTCGAGGCTAGAATGGGGACTATGTTCTCTCCCGGTAAAGCCGGTTGCTATATCGTTACGACGCACATAGAATTTCGCAACCTCGGTGCTGCTACTTCGGGTTTCGTTTACCTGTATAAAAATTCCGGGGTGCATATGCAAATTGCGGGTGGAGAGGGTGCGTCAGGTTCAACTATCAATGCAACAGGTAGTACCATAATTTATCTAACCGAAAACGATTACCTCGAGATAGGTGTTTATTCAACCGCCGCTGTAAGTATAGTAGCTAAGGACTTTTCCGCCGCATTTTTACGACCATAGCGACTGAAAAAAATAATCTTAATTATATAAAATGCCTGTTGATATTTTTGGACGAATGGATGGTGGATCAGCGCCACGAGTAATAGCAGGGGGTGTCACATTATCCCAAGTCAACAATACTTTTCTAAGACGAGATGGAGCGAACGCTGCGACGGGGAATATCGACTTGGGTTCTAACAAGCTAATTAATGTAGCGGATCCTACCGATCTTCAAGACGTGGCCACTAAGAATTACGTCGATGGTAAACTTTCAGAGAGTGAGGTCGCATTTGGCCCGGCGTTTAGTGTTTACGCCCTCACTGCTCAGGCTATCCCAGCTAACGTTACGACGCAAGTAAAATTTCCAGAAGTAAAATTCGATCCGGATGATTGTCTCGTCAATTCGAATCGTTTCTTTCCTCAGAAAGCCGGATGTTATATGGTTACGGCGTATGTGGAATTTCGCAACAATAGTGCTGGAATTTCCAGTAATGTTGGCTTGTACAAAAGTGGGGGGGTTGTACGCGCTGATTGCCGGTGGTGGAGGTACGGCTGCAGTACGTAGAGGTGTAACGGGTACTACCCTAGTTCGATTAACTAATACCGATTATCTCGAGATATTTGTTACTTCGGCTAATGATGAAAATATTATGGTTCGAGATTTTTCAGCGGCGTACTTACGACCCTAAATTCGAAACTACATTCAGTTTTGAATTTAAATTTCTACCAAATCCGTTACAAAATCGTCGCCCTCCTTTCTCTCATGAACTTTAATTTCGTATCTGTTTCTCCATACTCGGCCATTGAAAAATAAGATTGTCCGCGCGCTTTCCCCGTGTGCTTTACCCGCTTTGTAAATCGATGTATACGAGCTTACGTTGCCCGTTTCTCGGTCTAATATATCTACTCGTCTCGGTTGGTTTCTGATATTTTTCAATCTGTCATATTTTTTATCCGTGTTTGACACCTTCGGTTCTCGCCGTTGTTTCTCTTTTTCGACGATATCGCGAGAGAGTACACCCTTCTCGAACAATAGATCGATGAGTTCGGGTTTGTTGAGATGAGTCCATCTTTTGATTCCGTGCTCTTTCACCAGCGTTTTCAATTCTGTCAGTTTCATTTTTATAGTACAAGATATTTTTTTAATACACCACGGTCAATTTCGTGCCATCCGATTGAAAATTGAGTAACTTGTCGTAAATCTGCACCGCGTACACATCTGTATAAGCCGGCGGAGCAGCATTAAAAGTACCTTTGATCTGGATATCGAATACCGAGGCCTTTAGACGCTCAGATTGATTGCTTACATCAATCACAATAATCGGGAACAAATCTTTGAAGTCTGCCGGTGTGATATTGCTTTGCGATACCAGTTCGTCCGTTCCGTAGAATTTTTCGCCAAACGTGGCCGCTTCTCTGTAAGCTCGTGAGAATTGCTGATTCGGGAATGATAGGTTGCAGTCGACGGCTGGGTATCGTTCCTGGTTCATCATGACGTACATGTTCGTCAGATTGCAATGATCGAAAATCGATGGGTTTTTTTCTTGATCACCGCCACGATTGATTTGAAATCCAATGATGATGTACCTTGGTTTCTCAGTCTCCGACTTGATGCCAAGTGACCAGTTAAAAGTAGTCGACCTAGGGACGCTTATAGTATCGCATTGGCGAGCCCTGTATGCAACTGGTAGCGATACTTTCGATTCGATCGTTTTAAACAATTCATGCTTCTCCTCAATGGACGGAATGACGTGCGGCATGAACCACGAGATTTTGTCTAGCCTAACTTTCCCAGCAGCCACAGCGGCGAGTCTAAAAATTGCGTCATCGTCGGCTTTACGAACAAGAGTTAGCTTGTGGTTCATTCCAAAAATAACCTTGTCGTAATCATCACAAAATCCGAAAATATGGCTCAATGGAACGATAAAACTAAACGTGCCTTTGTCTCCCGGTTTTTGAATTAGATACGACTGTCTAACGTTGAAACCAAGATTATCCGCGATAACAGCTGTAGCAGCACTGTCCTTATACCACAGCTGATTCAAACCTTGAGCTAGTTGAAAATCATTTGGGTATTTGAGTAAACCAAGCATCGTAGTCGCTTGACCTGGGTTAAATATACTGGACCAGGTATATGGAACTCGTTTCCTAATCATGTTCAACAAGCTTCCAGTTTACAAAGGGCAAAGACACTATTGCGCAACTATTTGGTTAATGACTGCAAAGATATTTAACCTTGTAGGCACTTATTTTATTTTATTTTATTTTATTATTGTTTTTGTGTTTGTTTTGCGTTCTTTAGTTAAGTTTACTACATTAATTTTCATCTTATCCTGTTCTTTCTTGCCTATTGTTCAATTCATTATGTCAACCGTCTAGCCATCTGTTAAAATTGATAAGTAATTAGGTGTCCCTGTTAGCGGGATATTCATCCCTTAGGGCCTTCCTTGTTGCCATCCGATTATGTGAAGCATGTTATACTATGTCTATTGTGTATGTTGATGGTTGGTTACAATAAATGAATTGAAAAAAAAAAATAAAAAAAAATAATGATTCAATTACTTGAGTTCCTAATGTGTATGAAATTTGGTTGAAAAGATGCATGAGTCCATTGTTCGTAAGGGCTACGGCATCGGCATTAGCGTACGCGGTGTTGTCCGCCTTCAACAATCTACCCTCGAATAATAGGTAAGATTCCGCCGGATGGTTGAAAACATCTTGAGAATAAATGTTGATTACTATCTCCCCTGCGGTGTTTAGATTCGATCCTGATATCGGGTCATACTGGTACCATTGGTAGCGCTCGATACCCTCGTCAATCAGAGGTTGTTCGGCAAATCTTAGAATATCTGATTTCATTTTATTATATAATATTTTTTTTTAAGCGACCTTCATTCCCGCGCCGTTTGCCGAACGCACTAAATCTTGAATCGACACGGTATTTTTCAGACCATTCCCCATCATCAGATTATTGATATTCTCCGGATTCGCCCCAACGCTACTAAGTCGATCAAGAATATCTCTAGTTTCTTGCGTAACCTGTTTCTTTGGAGTAGCCAACAGTTTTGCCGCCACTTTTTCCACTACTCGTTTACCAGCATCGATCGCGGTGGTTTTTCCAACATCGATAGCCTTTTTCCCAATTTCTGTTGCCACGTCTTTGCCCGCACTAAGAGCTCTCGTTGCTAGCTGTTTTGCGGCGTTCGAAGTAAGAAGTCTTTTGAAAAATCCTGAAAACTTGTCGAATATTCCAGATCCACCGATAACGTGTCGCTTCCTGTAACTCCTTCTTTTAATGATCAGCATTTTATAATGTCGACATTATATTTTTGTAACCATCTTTACTCAGCGCTTCTTGCCGTAGTAACTCGTCGCATATCGTCACGATCTCGTTTCTTACTCCGGTGTTACCCGCCTTGAAGTTATGAATTCTTAACTGCAGCTGTTCCGCCAATACATTAGGGTCTCCGGATCTAACGATTACGTCGACACCTTTACCTACCGTACCTAGGACCTTCTTTTGAATCTTCCCCCATATCGGTTTGATAATTTGATTATATTTAGCGCTCGGAGATGATCGAGGTTTGTTCGGATTTTTTTCCTGTCTTATAACATTCGTCACATCTAGAATCTCGGCGTAATCAGCCATGTCATTATCATCGTATATCGTGGCGTTCGGCTGTTTCAGCGTCAACAACTCCCAAAGCCCTGCTGTTCCTCTGTAAGTCTTATTTTCAACCGTCACATCGTCTCCTTGAATCGAAATCGGAGTGTTGCCGATGTAGAATTGCCCATTTTTGGATTTTATTCCGAACATCGTGTCGGCGATTTTTTTATCGGAGGCGTATTGATGAAGGTACATCGTCGCCACATCTCCCAAATACAAGGTTCTGATATCCTCGGTCGGATCGGAGCTATACGCTTCTATCGAAGGACGCTGAGGAAATTGAAGACCCTGTAACGAAGGAAGTGCTTGTAGCGCATTTGAAGTAGCTACTGAATTTTGATTGATAGCGGACAATAAGACATTTTGCTCTTTGGAAATTACGGATTGTGAATCGATGATAGGCTTGTATATCTTGGTTAATTCTTGTTGCAGCCCTGAATCTCCCAATCTCTCCGATAAAAAATTTTGTTGGATATTCTTCTTTGTTTTCAGATATTCTGCAACTAAATCGTCTCTTTTCGCGGGGTCGGTTATTTTTACAAACGGCATTTTAAGTAAGAAAAAAAATATAATGTTTTCAGACGTGTTTTTGGACGTGTGAAAAAACATAAGTTGGACGTATTTCCCAACGTAACAACATACGTCTACATGTTTTCACGTATGTTCGCGTATGTTAGACGTATTTCCAGACGTAACGACATACGTCTACATGATTTCACGTATGTTCGCGTTAGTCGTTTTTTTGATAGATTCGTTATTTTTCTCAAACATAGATTGAAAGTACTGCCGGGCTTCATCTTTTCCACGATCGATGAGTGATTGTTTCGTCACCTCGTCCATCGCGTCTATCGCAACTTTAATATTAGTCCTAATTTCTTCTTTCATGCCGTTGAATTTTTCAATCTCGCTCAGAATCAACGAATATTCCTCGTCTGAAATGTTATCATCCATGAGAGCTTTTGAAATATGGTCGCTGATCGTGTTGAGTTTCGCGTCGGCTAGCGTTTTGATTTTTTCATGCTTCTCCGCCTTCATCGCTAGCTTTTTACTGATGTAGGCACCGATTATACTTAGCAACCCCACACCTAATGCCGCTCCTTCCATACAGTGGCGGCGCTAGGGGGGGGCTGGAGGGGGCTAAGCCCCCCCTTTATGCGGCTCAGCCCCCCCAAAGCAAAACGCGGAAAATGTCTATAACGGCTAATTTCGTAATAAGAAAACTAGACAATGATCAAATATGGCATCGAAATCTATTTGAGAATGAAGTTAGCGACTTCATTTCTTGGCCTCAGTCTACGAAAACGGGTGACAAGTTTGCACCCTTACCTTTTGACCATACCTAGGGACAGGGTTGTCGAAATTGTCGAAGAAACAACATGGCTCTTACACACCTCGTTTCAGATTGAAACCGTTCTATAAGTATTAGACGTATAGAAATATCGAAATTGCCTAGTCCTTCAAAAAGTGGTGCAAAGCTGTATTTTCTCTTGATTTTTCGCATATTTCACAAAATTAATCATCGTCACAAAAGAATGTATAGGGTTTTCTCCCTCCTGCAATCAACTATATAATCATAGCGTAGATGCTTACGCCAGTGGCGTCGTCAGAGGGCTAGGGGTTACAGCCTCTAAATGCGGCTCAGCCCCCCAAAGTAAACAGCAGAAAATATCCATTACGGCTTATTTCGTAATAAGAAAGCTAGACAATGGTCAATGGCATCGAAATCAACTATATATACAATATTATATATATATATATATATATATATTAAGTTGTATAGGTCATTTAATTCGTTGCATAGTAAATGCTACAAATTTAGTAAACCAGCTTTGTTACATTTAGTAGCTGCCCTCTGTAAACCGTTTCTTCTTTATGGAATGGAAGCTGTCAGACCTACCAAAAGTGAGCTGAACTCTTTAGAGTTCACTTACAGCTCTGCAGAATGTAAAAATTTTAAAGTCTCCCATAGTAGTGTTGCATCTGTACTGCACATCATGCATGAAAATAATATTACAGACTGCTGGTTATCCAGAAGATTGCGTTTTATCCAGAAATGCCTTTGACACAACAAAGTAGTCGTCACATTTGCGTCATGTTTCTCTTACACACCTCAAATGTGTGCGCTCTTGTTATTTTCGGTATAATAATTACAATATTCTTGTTGTGTATACCACCACTGTCCGGGAATGTAGGCCTACGTTTGATATAATAATGGTCAACTAAAAAGTAAAACATTTGTGTTTCAGATAATTATATATACATATATATATTTATATATTTATATATATATATACATAAAATAATTGTGTGCATATATCTAAGCATGCATATTTTTTTATTAAGGAAACTTAAACTGTTTTCTGTCATTAGTAATATGCAGGCAGATAATTACAATAGTGTCCTTTGAATGCTGTTGGACACCTTTATTGTGATTTATTTTTATTTGTGATTATTTTAATTGAATGTCCAGGGTAACGGGCTCTGTTGACATAGACCCCGGTCAAATAGGATCCATCAATTATTGTGATTACTTTTTTATTGTAAAATTTCTGAGTATTAATACTGTGTTGGACACCTTTATTGTGATAATTTGGAAATCGAGTCCGTGTCCATGGTCGCCTTTTTAAACGATAATACTGAATTGCACACCATTTTATTGTAAAATTTCTGAATATTAGTGCTGTGTTGGACACCTTAATTTATTGTGATAACTTGGAACTCGAGTCCGTGTCCATGGTCGCCTTTTTATACGATAATACTGAATTGCACACCATTTTATTGTAAAATGTGTGAATATTAATCCTGTGTTGGACACCTTTTTTGTGACATCTTGGATCTCGAGTCTGTGTCCATGGTTGACTTTTTATACGATAATACTGAATTGCACACCATTGTATTGCGGAATTTCTGAATATTAATTCGCTGTTGGACACCTTTATTGTGATTTATTTTTATTTGTGATTATTTTAATTGAATCTGAATGTCCAGGGTAACGGCCTCTGTTGTCATAGACCCTGGTCAAATCGGATCCATCCATTATTGTGATTACTTTTTATGGTAAAATTTCTGAGTATTAATACTGTGTTGGACACCTTTATTGTGAGAACTTGGAACTCGTGTCCGTGTCCTTGGCCGGCTTTTTATACGATAATATTGAATTGCACACCATTTTATTATAAAATTTATGAATATTAATGCTGTGTTGGACACCTTTTATTGTGACACCTTGAATCTCGAGTCTGTGTCCATGGTTGATTTTTTAAACGATAATACTCAATTGCACACCATTGTATTGTGGAATTTCTGAATATTAATTCGGTGTTGGACACCTCTTATTGTGATAACTTGGAACTTAGGTCAACGTGGTTTTTGAGTGCTTGTATTTCGGAATGTCAAAGACAATAGGGTCTTTACATTACCTCACTGTCTGCACAACATAGCTACTCTTGCTATTGTGTGCACACGCACTGTATATACTCTATCGCCTTTGCTCAGCTCGGTCACCAACTCGGTTCAGATGACTGAAATTTCGGGGTATGGTACAGCGTGGGCACGGCATAGACTTTACGCGGACACGTTTGAGGACCTCCCATTCTCTTTTGCTACCTTAGTTGGACACCTTTGTTTATGATAATTCGGAACTTAATCTAGGATTGCGGTCGGATACACAAAAAATCAAAAACCTCAACAATTATTGCTGACTTCGTTTAAATAACCCACTCAATCTGCAACTACATCTTGCAATGTGGAGCGCGTTTGTGCCAGTGCACAATTTTTTGTAAGACCCTTAGTCGGTATGTGCTTCGTTCATGCATTCGGCACTCGCAGCTTCGCGCGATTGCAATATGACCGCCCTGGGAAGAAAATGTTCTAGTTGCGTCTCTGGGAGGGAGGAAGGTTTGGGGCTTCAGCCCCCCAAACCTGAAATCCTGGCGCCGCCACTGCTTCCATAGCAATAGCAACGGGTGCTGCGATTATGGTAGATAATACTCCGATTCCTGAAATTCCGAGTCCCATCGTGGCCGCTACGAGGACGCCACCTACTGCGCCGAGCACGCTTACACTTCTATGATACTTTTTACTCAACGCTGTTCTTTTATCGCGTTCTTGTTCGATTTCCTTCTTAATTTCACCAATCTTTTGGAGCCGATAGGTTTGCGCGGACCCTGTGACGATATGTATTTCTCCTTCCGGTGCTGATGGTAGCTTCGGATAGAGTGAATGTTCTATTTTGATGCCTTCGTATTCCATTCGTTTTATTTACGCGATATATTTTTTAGATTAGATAATTTACATGACATAACGAATCTCCCGCGTTTATAGCTACTATTGAATCGGAGTTGTTTTGAATAGAGACTATGATATCATCAACCACATCATCTGAAACCACTTCGTTTTGTAGACTGCATCTTTGTTCTTTGATACCCTGTTTGAGGGAAATGAGACAAAGTCCTGCACTCATTTCTACACCGAGTCCAAGCGTTAGCGTGTTTGTCGCCTTTGGTTGTATCGTTATAACATTTTGCGCGAAAATCTCCCACCTTTCGCCTCCTAGTAGCCTCATTGGAGCGTGAGTAATACCCCTCGTAATCTTCCAAAAGACTGAATTAGGTTTGGTTCTGGCTTCTGCCTGCCTAGTTGGTTTAGTTCCAAATTTGTGTATTGGCATTCCGTATCTCGACATTTTATAAACACTAAATTATAATATCATGTTGATAAACGGAATGTCTCGAAACGGAGAATTAGGGCCTAGCAAAAGTCCTTTACCTATAGGTGCATACCCCGACCCTGTTTTCATGTAGGCCTACAACCCAGATGCTGTTATTGAGCCGCCTTTTTGCCATGGAGACATGTACAAACCGGAACCGGCTGATCTTATCTTACACGTCATATCACCTTCCTTCACGTACACTACACCAGATCCGCTGATTTTATCGACAATCTTCGACGTAGCCGCGGAGCCTAAGCCACTGATAGCCCCCATCGCTAAACTAGGCAGAAGGGTTTTCGCTATCGTTGCTAGAAACGGAAGAATGGCGCCTATAAATCCTCTTTTGACTTTCTTATTGTGCTCCAATTGCGTTTTACTCATTTTGATGACTACGCCTGTTCCTTTTTGGTACGCCTTTGTCATTTTATTGATTTGCCCCTGCGTGAAAGCGAACATATCGTCACCGTTAAAATCATCGTGCGCCAGTTTGATATTCACACCAGTTCCCGCTTGAAGAGATCTTTGAATTTTGTCTTTTTCCGCTTCCGAAATATTAACTTTATAGCCTATGTAGCGACTCATTTTATAAATTACAAAAAAACTTTCAAACTTCTTTGATGTGAAAACGAATCGTCAAGTTTTCTCCTCTAAGATTTACCTGTGTCCCATTTTGGTCTGTGAGCACCGTTGTCATCGTAGAAATAGTAGATAGCGTAATGGGGAGATAAATTAAATTATGCGGCACTTCGATAATTTTGTACCCCGGAGCTGTGTTTGGGAAAAAAGAATGTATTACGTTTACCGTCGTTCCGTTAGAGTACGAAGACCCGATAATGTCGTTGGTCACTAGTAAATTGCTGATACTCAGTATATTTACCAAGTTCTTTGATTCGTTATATCCTTCAAGATAGATATATTTTATAAAACCTAGAACCTTTCCAATCGAATTCCTAGGCGTAAAATCAACCGCATAGTCCTCTGCTATATTTAACACAGTCTTCAACGTATTGGTGTTTGGTTCTATTGAGACACAGTATTCTGAATTTACCCTGTCGTAATGCCCATTCTCCTTCATGATTCTCTGTATGTATTCGTTTATATCTGTTATTTCATAGCACCCTTCGGGGACTTCTATGTTAAACCAAGGGCTCACGCCATTCGGTGAATACCTAAAGTTGTTGTTTGTAGCGTCGATATTTGGAAAGGAATAGTACGTTTCGAGATTTACGAAGGCCATTTCGTATTTTTTATTTTTGTCTAGTTCAAGAAGTGGATTAAACTTTGTTCTGATTCGTGTGCTCTTTTCGCTTAGCAAAATGTAAAATGACGTTTTTGGTTCCGTGTTACGGGCCGTCTTTTCTGTATTATCAGCTATCTGTTTGAGAAGCGATGATTCCATTTGTTAATACGCAATAATTTTACGACAATGGATCCTCGATTACATAAAATTGATCGAATCCGCAGCGGTATTTGCCATTGTACTTTTCGCTACTTAGATCGATGACAAGGAATCCGTGCGGTTGTTCCCATACCGATTTGCATAGTTTTCTAAATTCATCTTTGGGCATGTCTACACTAACATGATCGTTGTAAATATGGTTAAGGTTTTTCAGGTCCTGCTTGAACAGACAAATAAAGTTTGCATTCTCTCTGATCGATTGTCGCGGTAGTTTGAAATAATTCTGAGCGAAGTAAAAGCAATCCACATTACTATGCCTCCCCCGAATATAATATGTTTCACACTTGTTTTGTTTTTCCAATTGTAAATCGTCAAAAATCATCAGATTCTTCTTTTCGCTACTCAAGTCTCTCGGGTCCGGTACATCTTCAGCGCTTTCAAAAAACTTGGCATTGATATCGGATTTGGCTTCCGATTTTAATTTTTTTGCTATATATTCCATAATAAGGGCCGGTGACTCATTTTGTTCCACGATTTCATCTCGGTGGTCGAATAACCAAACGATCGCTTCTTTCGGTAATTTTTCTTCGAATGCTTTTTTAATAATGCGATATTCTGGTTGAAACAGAGAAGTACCGAATACCTGGAGGTTATTATAGTCCAACCAGTTCGGCCTTAGTAATAGATTAAGAAGAAGTGTTGTTTTACCGCACGCTGATTTCCCTACTATCAGCCCCCGTATACTTTTGGGTAGCAAAGGATTATTAAATCTTTTCGAAAGCGCAGTGCCCCAACTCAGATCTTTGATATCCATTTTATTTATATATTAAAAAGCGAAATGTATTGCGTAAAGTGTAAAAAGCAGACCGAAACGAGAGATGTACAGAACGTAGTGACTAATAACGGGAGATCGATGCTACGGGGCGTTTGCGTTGTGTGCGGGAAAACTAGAACTCAATTCGTAAAAGGAGCCATGAAAGGTGGAGATTTAGTTAGTTCATTGAATGCAGCCACTAGTACCATAAAGTTACCCTGGGCTGAGTTTCCCGGTGAGATGCATTTACCGGGGCATCATTTTACCGGGCCAGGTACTAGGCTAGACAAGAGACTGAATCCAGATGGGACTTTCAAAGAGTGGAGCAGACCCATTAATCGTGTAGATAACGCGGCGTATATCCACGATCTGGCTTACGATCAACACACCGATACGGCTTCTAGAAATATTGCAGATTTAGCCATGATTAAAAATTTGAATAACATTCCTAATCCTACTATCCGGGAGCGCGTAGAGAGGGCCATAGTGAATAGGGTGTCCCAAGAAAACTTTTTTCTTGAAATTCTTAGGTCTCACCAGTCAAAAAGTTTCCTATGGGGGTGATAATATTTGTGTAATTTTTTCGAATTTTTAAAATAATTTTTAGGTTCCCCCCAAGGAGCTCAAAACTTTATATATAGCGTACTATGATATTCGTGTGCAAATATTTCAATATATGAGGCAACGTCATTCACACCACATATATTTTACATGCTTTTGCACAAAATGATATTAATTCATTCATTCCGAAAACTTATATAGCGCCCCTTCAAGAAGCCTACTCAGAGGCGCTCCCAGTCCAGCCACAGCTAAAAAGATAGGTCTTGAGCAACTTGTAGAAAGCAGGCAAATTATTCCGAGATAGTAAGCGTAGTGCAGGCGGGAGCCCATTCCTTGTGGACGGGCCAACAACCGAGAAGGCTCGACGCTGTCTGGTAGCAGAGCGGGTTCGAGGGACCAGCAGCTTCCCATTGGCCGAAGAGCGTAAAGTTCTACGGGAGGCTACGACAGAGACAGGGCGACAGAGATCAGATAAGTAGGAAGGAGCACTACCAATTAAAAACCGTCAGGATATGTCATAGGCTACAATGTAATTGCTCAAAAAATGTTATGCTGTATTTTGCTCAGACTGGTTTTGCAGTTAATTGACTGAAATTTGACAAAATTTATATATGCAGACTTTTCATATAATTATTAGAATTCGGAATATTATTTAACCATTATTGACTACTATAATAATTCGAGCAGTTATTCAAAAAATAGTTTACTTTGAGATGGCATATTAGTACACAGTACCAAATGTGAGATAGTCACATGTTTGGTACAATCAGTAATAGTCACATGTTTGGTCCAATCAGTAGTTTACTACATCGGAAGAAGTGACTCAAGTGAGTCATGGTTGCAATTTGGGAAGTACTTTCGATGTATTTCAACAGCTTGCAATTAGAACTGTTTATGACTTTCATTTGTTATGGCATTAAAATGTCTGTATCAGGCACAGCCATTGACACATGTCAAGTTGTTCACGATTACAATGGCTTAATTGAACGATTTTCAAGATGGTCAAACAGCAGGACTCTCTAGAAAGCTGTCGTCAATGCCGGTAGTCTGGAAAAAGCTTTGAGAGATAATTATATAGCTCTTGTAAAGTTGTGAAAGAAACTTGACCAAGTGAGATCCGATTTCGGGGTCATGTGTAGTATGAGAGTTGCTTCCTTGTGTGGTGTTAAGAGATCGGAAAACAATTCAAGAGTTGCGTGCTCTTGACTGAAGTATCAAGAATGGCATTGCATTACTTTAAGTGCAGTAATACTGAGAACACGCAGGATAATCATATGCTTGTAATCTTCTAACTAACATGAAGCAATTAAATGGAGCATCAGCTGAGGTCGGACAGTGCGCCAGGATAGTGAAACTCATAAACAGTTCTAATTGCAAGCTGTTGAAAAACATCGAAAGTACTTCCCAAATTGCAACCATGACTCACTTGAGTCACTTCTTCCGATGTAGTAAACTACTCTGTCGTAGCCTCCCGTAGAACTTTACGCTCTTCGGCCAATGGGGAGCTGCTGGTCCCTCGAACCCGCTCTGCTACCAGACAGCGTCGAGCCTTCTCGGTTGTTGGCCTGTCCACAAGGAATGGGCTCCCGCCTGCACTACGCTTACTATCTCGGAATAATTTGCCTGCTTTCTACAAGTTGCTCAAGACCTATCTTTTTAGCTGTGGCTGGACTGGGAGCGCCTCTGAGTAGGCTTCTTGAAGGGGCGCTATATAAGTTTTCGGAATGAATGAATTAATATCATATTTTGTGCAAAAGCATGTAAAATATATGTGGTGTGAATGACGTTGCCACATATATTGAAATATTTGCACACGAATATCATAGTACGCTATATATAAAATTTTGAGCTCCTTGGGGGAGCCTAAAAATTATTTTAAAAATTCGAAAAAATTACACAAATATTATCATCCCCATAGGAAACTTTTTGACTGGTGAGACCTAAGAATTTCAAGAAAAAAGTTTTCTTGGGACACCCTAATAGTGAAGCCTATATTATCTACTAAAGCAAGTCTTGGGTTAGGTTTTAAAAAAGCCCTGAACTGAAATGGACTGATCAATTAGCTGATGAGTTGCATAAACCGGCGATTAAACATTTTAGAAAAAGGAAAGTTTATGTCGGAGGCATCGATGAGATATGGGCTGCCGATTTGGTGGACATGCAGGCTTTTGCTAAAGATAACGATGGGGTGAAATACCTGTTAACAGTTTTAGATGTGTTTTCGAAATACGGTTGGATTGTACCATTGAAAGATAAGAGTGGAAAATCTACAGCTGGCGGCTTCGCGGAGATACTTGAAAGCGGTCGAAAGCCTGTTAAATTATGGGTTGATAAGGGAAAAGAATTTTATAACAAAGACGTCAAGAATTTGGTTGAATTATACTCTACTGAAAATGAGGAAAAATCTTGCGTTGTTGAGAGATGGAACCGAACAATGAAAGAAAAGATGTATAAATATTTTTCGGCTAACTCGACGAGAAGATATATCAACGTTTTGGATGAAATGGTGGGTAATTATAACAATACCAGGCACGGTTCGATTAAAATGACCCCCGCCAAGGCTAGTATGAAAGTGAATGAAAAAACTGTATTTATGAATTTATACGGTAAAGAGATTTCGGAACCTATTATACCAAAGTTTTCAATTGGTGATAAGGTCAGAATAACTAAGAAGAAGAATATTTTTGAGAAAGGATACACACCTAGATGGACGGAAGAAGTTTTTACAGTATCCCAGATTCAATACACGGTTCCACCAACTTATAAGATTACTGATTGTAATGGAGAGGAAATACAGGGGAGTTTTTATGAACAGGAGCTGCAGAAAACGACTCAAGAAATATTTAGAATAGAAAAGATTATCAGGAAACGCGGGAAGAAATCGTTTGTTAAATGGCTTGGATACCCAGAGTCTTTTAATTCGTGGGTAGATAATGAAGACTTAGTGGTCATGTGATGGTGAGTAATTCCCGACCGCCCTATGACTCATCATCGAAACTACCGTGAATTCCTGGCGTGATGAGTCATAGGCGCGTGCTGGGTGGTTGGTAGAAGTTGAACCATGGTTTAGGTTGATTGGTAAAAGTTTAACCATAGTTTGGGTTTTGTGCACGCCAGATCGCAAGAATGGGAATTTCCCACAGTTTCGATAGTAGAAGTTGAACCATATTTGGGGTACAATGGTAAAAGTTTAACCATGTTTGGGGTAAAATGGCAAAAGTTTAACCATGTTTGGGATAAAAAGAGCCAAAATGTCCAGTCTGGTACTACTATAGACCTATAATAGCTGACTCCGTTACTTTATTTGCTGAACGCTTTGCTTTCGAAATGCTATTCGAAAGAGGATTTGCCATGCTTCACTAAGTCACAGAGATTGGTCTACAGGTTGGGCCATAAAATGACGATAAATTTTTTCCCCATAATCTTGGCCAGAGTTAGTAATTTTAAATGAAATTTTACAGGCTTAAAGACAATTCATATTTACACATGATGGCCAGATTTCATTAAAATATTCAGACGGAACAAAAGTTATATCACTTTTAGTGAGACCACTCGCTGTTATATGATGATTGAAAAACACGACGCAGCAAAAAGTAGCAAAAACGAATTTATAGAGTAACATCTCAAATAATTGGTGTCAAATAAACTTGTTATCGACAGAAAATCGTTATTATTATTTAGAAAAAGCAGGTCTCAGCATAGCTGCACGTCGCTGTGACATCAATTAGCAAGATGACTGTTAAGTTGGTAAATAAAGAATTTTTCTGATTAGTAATTTGGTTGTTAAAATAATAAAATCGATTTCTATCAAATTAAAATTTCCAAGGTGTCGATGGCACGCAAAATTTGTATTCATACACTTCATGAGCAAGGTCTTGGAGATTTAAGGCTATAGCCTAATCGGCGCTTAATCTGATAAAAAGTGATTGCAGAGAAATGAAGAGCTAAATTGAAATAAAGAGTTAAGACATGTGCCGCTCATGAAAACAGATCGGTTCAGCGTCAATATTACTGTACTGGTTTCATTGAGAAGAACCAATGGTTCCAAATATACGGATTTGAACCCGATGATTTTATCAACTGTGAAGAGCTATTGCTCGAGAAATACCGTAATTTGCAGCCAAAACTAAGAACGATAAGAGACTGAAAATTGATGGTCGCATTGGAGTTGAATGGGAAGATTTATCTCTCGAACACATCACCAAGTCCATCAAAAACTGTGCAAAATACTCAAAACAAGTGTGGGCATTGGTGGTGGACACATTGAACCAGGGCCGGCCTTAGCTAAAATGGCGCCCTAGGCAAAGCATGCATTTGGCGCTCCAGCTTTCATTTGGCGCCCAAGCTTTCATTTGGCGCCATAGGAAAAGTATACATTTCGCGCCCTCAGATCCCACTAAAACTCAATTGTTCAGCCCACGTCAGAATCAAAAGATGAACCATCCAGAGCCTTTACACTCAACTGAGTAATTTGTATTTTTGTTATTAGTACACTGAAGTCGGGATAAAATTCAATTTCGTGCACAATGGCTAAAAGTGAAAAAGGCTATTACCATACATTTTTGTGCAAATGACTCCCAACTAGAATTTGGCGCCCCACGCAACTGCTTGCTTTACCTGTACTTGAGGCCAGCCCTGAACTTCACTATCGAAATTGAGCGTCGCGTAGTCTGAATTAGGCTACTATAGCTGACGACTGGGCGCTAACATTGACAGATAAGGTTGTCTCAGTTTTGTTTAATTAATTGGAAACCGACCCCTATTTCTTTTTATCCTGTCTTCTGATTTTTCTTACGGCTTTGGGCACCCGATAACTTTTGACGCTTCATTGAATCATATTGTTTTATATCATTTAATTTTTAAGATCAAAAGATTCTCACCAAACACAACGACTTTAGTTGTTGGCGTATTCGGTCGAAAGATGTCACTATGTCAGTATTAGCCCATAGACATCGGGTCTACTATAGACATAGACTACAGAGCACAGAGTAAAGAATGCCATTAAATCGAATTTTATTATGTAAAATTTATGCTGTCCTTGAAATTGAATTAGACCTGCCTTAATTGGTGCAATGAAATCTATAATTATCTTGAATTCTTTCCAAAGTCTTCAGTTTAAAAGAATATAGTGTAAAAAATAAAAATCGCCGGTGCCGCGGCGCCCCCCAAAGACTACGGCGCCCTAGGCAACTGCCTACTTTGCCTATGCCTAAAGCCGGGCCTGCATTGAACACAGGATGCGATGTACTATCACGTTAATTTGATAACAATAATATTATTATTAATTTTGAGATGAGACTTATGAAAAATCGCTTTTTTTGATACTTTTTTGTTGCCTTCTGTTTTTGAATCGTCAGAAAGTCGGTTGTCTCACTAAAAGTGAAATAACTCTTGTTCTGTTTGAAATATTGCAGTGAAATCTGGCCACTCTGCGTAAATATGAATTGTCTTTAAGCCTGTAAAATTTTATTAATTTTTTACTTCTGGCCAAGATATTGGTCAAACACTTTAGGGGGGTCTTTTTTATGGCCCACCCTGTGTAAGGTTTCTAAGATTTGTTTTTCAAAATTAATGTCAAAGTGATCGGTTTTATGACTTCGCCCATTTGCTCCTCTGACCAGAGAACCCTAATAACACTGGTCAACACACAAAATGTATCCTAGATGAAAATAGCAAATCTTAACTAATTTTGAGGTGCTGAACACGAATATGATGGTAAAATTTGTCGCTTAGCTCTCGTCCAGGAGAGACAGAGATGGTTACGTACAAATGTCTCAACACGCATTGAGTCGGCCTACATATGTGGGTCAAGACCATTAATTTTCTCAACGCTGTATTTCAAACTACATATTGCAACACAATAATGTAGCGTAATGCATTAACCTGCCATGCAACCCCTCCTCAGTGAGCACGAAAATTTCCATAGTAGCCTAGTTAAAAGACGAGAAATTGGCCGGTGACCTTTAATGTTCGAATGGTTTGGAGAGAACCAAGCAATCATGCATATGACTACTACTTTTGCATGGTTCCACCTACTTCTGCATTCATGACAAGGAAATGGAAGTGGTCAATAGCGTACTTCCAATATACCATGTGCAATCCGACCCACTCTGCATGGCGAAGGACTTCCCGTTCCGGATCCACCGAAAGAATTTTTCATTGATTCAGACGATGAGGAGGGAAACAAGCGACTTCGGGCTCTCCGCAGCCTTCGACGTCTAGGGATGATCCTTACGTCTGCCAAGGTGTGTCATCTGTGCCACACATTCTCACTCAGGGTAAACTGAACAATCTTGTTCGCCTCCTGGACCTATCCAAGGCCAAGGCGGAGTTACTTTGATCAAGATTTAAATGAATGGAATCTTCTCCTAGAAAATGCTCGAGTGACATTGTTTCACACTCGTCATGGGCAGTTTGAGGAAAATTTCACCAAGGAAGATGACCCTGTCTTCTGCTTCAATGTAGATTGTCTGATGAATGCTCTCGGAATCAAACATGACCCTCAAGAATGGCGACTATTCATAGACTCCATGAAATTGAGTCTCGATGCGGAGCTGCTGCATATTGGAAACCAGCTTTCATCCATTCCCGTCCGCATGAAGGAAACCTACGACAACCTGAAATACCTGTTGAATTCTGTTCAATACAGCAGGTATGGATGACATCTGTATTGTGACTTGAAAGTATATTGGCTTTCTTGACGAGTCCACAGCTTGGATTATACAAAATATTGCTGTTTTCTATGTGAATTGGACAGTCGAGCAAGGACCTTGCACTAAGTGAGGAGAAACTGGCCTGAGAGGAAATCTCTGGGCGTCAAAGAGAAGTAGGCTATGTGCAACGCCTAGAAATGGTTGAAACCCAGACAGTCTTGTCTGTAGTGTAATACTTGGCTGCCAAATTCCCTGGCGAAACAGAAATTAAAGAACGAAGTTTTGTTGGTTCTCAGATCAGTCAGATAGCTAGTCAGAGATAAGATGTTTGACAACCTGCTTCAGGGCGACAAGAAACAAGCTTAGGATTCATTTCGTCTGGTGTTAACTAACTTCCACTGGAATGTCAGGGCAGAAAACTACAAGGATTTGGCTACGGACATGTTGTCTATGACCCTATGCATCACACGAACGTTTTCAAGAAGACATTGCAGACATGGAAAACGATACCAGGGAAGCTTCCATGTTGGCTGACTACATATATGGGCCTACTATGTGGCGCACGGTGGTGTAGGGGTATGTTTAGTGCCTTGGAGCCGGAAGGTTATGGGTTTGAATCCACCTCAGGCCACCGCGTAGGGACCCTTTAGAAGCACTGTGAGCAGTCCTTCACTCGCAATTGCATATGCGCTTCATGAAACTCCTATTCAGTGTCCGTGCTGTAGTCGGAAGCGCTTCGGATTAGGGTCTTGAAGAGGCAGTGTAGCAAGTGCTCTTACATACATAGGCCTACCTGTACGCTCACCAGACATAATCCTGAGCAGTTATACAAGAGATAGTGGGATGTAGAAGTGAATATTTACTGTTACAAATGTCATATGTACGCATTATTCTATTTATAGAAACTCTTGATGATATCAGAGAAACTGGAGCTAATTATTGAATTTCATTGTCATATTCGTGTTCAGCACCTTAAAATCTGTCGGAAAGTGCAAATTTCATGTAGGATACAAAAATTTCATGAAAATTTGTTGTCCAGTGTAATGTAGGGTGGGTGATTTATGGCATGCACGGTAGCGCAAAATTATAAGCCTATGTAAGCCCGTAGGCTACTACCGAGCACGCGACTCGCCCTCTGCCCTGGTTACTTGTGTGACTGCCCTGGCTATGCCCTGGCTACAAAAAGTGTCTGGCGCCGCCACTGGTTACATGGTCGGATGGTGTGCGACCATATATAATGCGTGCAGCGGAGTTGAGCACCGACTGGATCCGCTCCAGCTGACAAGCCGGGAGACCCGCCAGTACACTGTTGCAGTAGTCAACCCTGGAGACAATGAAGCTGTTGACTAAGATGACGGCGGTTGAGGTTGGGACGAATCTGAGGATGGTTTTGATTCGTCGCAGTTGGTAGAAACAACCTCGAACGAGTTGACTCACATGGGCCGTCATGGTCATACAGCTATCAAATTGAACTCCAATGTTGCGAACGGTGTCAGCTGGGTTGACTTCTGAATCACCGATGTTGAAAGTACTGCCATCAAGTAGATGGCGGCGTCTGAGTGTGGTGCACCATAAGAACTCCGTCTTGGAGGGATTGAGCTTTAGACGGTTGGATGTCATCCACTCTGAAATTTGTTCAATACACAGCAGCACTCTCTGCTTCAGTTCAGCTGTTTGTGATGGTTCGCAGAATAAGTAAAGCTGTGTATCGTCCGCATAGCAGTGGTGGAGCAGTCCATGTACTTCTATGATCTTCTCCAAGTCGGCCGTATATAGTACAAAAAGGAGAGGCCCGAGCACTGATCCTTGTGGAACACCGCAGGCGACCAGCCTAGGCTCCGTCTCCTCCCCTGCCAAATGGACTGATTGCGTGCGTCCTCTTATGTACCTGTAATCATTCTGCGGTTTGTCAGATTAAGTCATTAAACGAAGATTATTAGTGTACATTCATCTAACTCGCAATTGCCTGTGAGTTTCTACTATGGGGTAAACGCAACGTTGAGGACAGCGTTGAGTGTGGGAGCGAGGCAGGGCTGGTTGTATCAAAATTAGAGATGAATACTCGCTACAGTTGTCTAGGCACACAGTTCATTTTCTGAGCGACTGAAATGCACGGGTTTTAGCCTATTATTTAGAGCAGCCTGTTTCCACCGTCCCATATATAATTTGAACGTGCAACTGGGAATAATCAGCGGTTTTTCCTTGAAACACTACACCGATTCGATTGTTTACATGTATACCGGCCAGATCTGCAATCGTAATCGTAATCGTAATCTCCTAATTTCTAAAGCGCCACTGGAAAGCCAAGCCAAGTTACTAGCTTCCAGGCATTCCGCACTCTCCCTTGCTGGACAATGCTGGTAGCCTACAAGCTGTAGGTAAACAACTGTGGTAAACAACTAAACATTCGTTCAACTTCTCCGCCACCAACTAATCAACTAACTTCTCATAGTTTTTTGCCCACTGGTCTACTTCTGTCATAGCCCAATAGTTCAACAAATTCTTCAATCTTGCTGTAGACACAGTGTAGGCCTAAGTCTCTTCTGTCGTCTTCTTGGCATCTACAAATCGTGATCGATACTCTCTCGCGGCCAATTTAAATTATTCCAGTAAATGCTCTTTCACGACATCGTAATTGTCTAGATGAGCAGAAGACAATCGGTTTAACACTGTTCTCGCTCTTGGTGTTATTAGTGGTAACAGCAAATTGACCCAAAACAGCTTTTCTACTTTAAAACTATTTAATGCATTTGGAATTGTCTCAAAAATATAATAGAATTTCTATTATATTAAGGCATCTTAGGTAATACGTGCTTCATTGCATGGTATTGGTAATGAAACTGTTGCTTAACCGGCACGCACCACTGCGGTAGCCTTTTGCGCCGACCTTCACAGTACCCTAAAAACGGTTCTGTGTAGTCGAACCCGAAAACTTCCGTCTCCAAGGTACGGAACATGCCGTTACACCACGGTGCCACCCGTGCGGCGTGGTGTTGTTGCGTCAAACAATGCAGATAGTTCTAAACATTGATTTTCTGTAAATGTCAAATGAGTCTGTTTGTCGGTTGACTTCTGATTTAGATGTCGTTGCCCAAATCCAACAGCAACTACCGTAAAGCCAACAGCAACTACCGTAAAACCAACAGCAACTACCGTAAAGCCAACAGCAACTACCGTACAGCCTACGATTACAACCATTTATGTGGACCCATACAATCCCTAATGGATGGACACTGTTCACTGATTCAGAGATTCAATAATATGGTAAATTAAAAGTCAAGATTTTATTCTGCGTTCATACGAGTTGCCTATTCGTAATCGTAATCGTAATCGTAAACTCGTGATTTCTAAAGCGCCACTCGAAAGCCAAGCGCAGGGCACCAGCTTATTCATGAGCATTCAGTATTCTGAATGACAAACAGTAAACAGTAAATCTCTCTGTAATAATTATGCCACGAATTATAGGCGATTGATCGTCCATCTTCGTTTAGTTCTTCATTTCTGCTGCAGTGATCTTATTACATTTTCACGACTCTCTGTCTCAACGTCGTGTTGTCAATAGACCTTTAATTGGGAATTTTTAAAATCTTAGGACTCAAGCCTCAGAGTTTATTTCGTGTCAGATCAATAAACCGATATTGCTTATTGCTGATGAAAGTCAGACTAATAAGCTTACTATTGATGCTATAAAAAATTTGATGTCAATGAAGAGTTCCGACCCAACTTTCGGGGTTCGAATCCTGGTCGGGACAGGGTTCTGTTGGATCTTAACACGGAACCGATTTAAACTCTCCCGCCTGTCGCTCCTGTTTTGGCAACGCGTGTGTGAATAAACTGGTACTGACTATTTCGCTTTTTGGCCGATGTATAAAGTCACGAGTTTACGATTACAATGTCAGTTATAGTGTCTATAAGCTGGCCGAAAAATATGTCGATGGGAGATCAGACGGCGAAATAGGTGACTCATCGGCGACCTGCACTTTTTTCCGGAGCTCCGAAAAATGAAATTCATAACACTGTGTGATGCGCGGTGACCGACCGCTAGAACGGCCGGTCTGTAACATCGATGCGTTACATTTAACATGAGTTAACATTTAACATGAGTTAACATTTAGCGTGGGCTAATATTTAACAAGTGTTACCTTTTAGCATGGGTTAACATTTAACATGGGTTAACATTTAATATGGGTTAACATTTAACATGGGTTAACACTTAACTTGGGTTAACATTAAACTAAATGTTAGCACTGGTTCGATCGTCGTCGGAGGCAGTTTCTTAGTTGGGACTTTTACTCACAATAATGCTCTGCATTATAATTGCAGGAACGCCACCGAGGCGTGGGCACTTCTAAGCTTTGTAGAAACGGCGATTTCAATTAGCAGTTGTATAATTGTATGTCTGCATTGGGATTAGCTTACACAGGACTAACCTAACTGATTTCATTCAAATTGAGCGATGCTAAATTATATTTGCCAGTCTTACAGCTGAAATCGTAATCGTAATAGCGTGAGTTCAACCGTTCTGTTTAGCAATGACATTCTGTCTGGATGAAACTAATATTGTTACCAAATAAATTATATTAAGTCTCTGCTAACGCTTCAGTCACCTTCGTCGGTTCTCGATGCAATCGATTTGCAATTAACATCGGATGGATTTACAGCAATTGGACAATCTTTATAAAATATAAAATTAATGATGTTTTGTCTGTTTTCTTGTGCAGATATTCGAAGCAAAGACCATCGTTTCAGAGATATTGCACACGCACGAAATTGAATCGGAATATTTCTTAAATGCATCGTCAGATTAAAATTTTGATTGACTTTTCTGTTAGATTTGTTAAGACATGCATTTCTTAAGAGACCGAAAACGTTCAGAAAAAAGTTGCCTTCATTCTTTCTCCTGCTTCTAGAGATCCTGGAAAATTGCCTACAATAGCAATAATAATAGAAATAATGATGATGATGGTATGATGATAATGGTGGTGGTGGTGGTGGTGGTGGTGGTAGCGGCGGCGGCGGCGGGGTGGTGGTGGGGTGGTGGTGGGGTGGTGGTGGTGGCGGGTGGTGGTGGTGATGATGTTGATGACGATGATGATGATGATGATGATGATGATGATGATGATGATGATGATGATGATGATGATGATGATGATGATGATGATGGCCATGACGGTGACGGTGACGGTGACGGTGACGGTGACGATGACGATGACGATGGCGATGGCGATGGCGATGGCGGTGGCGGTGGCGATGACGATGACGATGACGATGACGATGACGATGATGATGATGATGACGATGACGATGACGATGACGATGACGACGACGATGATGATGATGATGATGATGATGATGATGATGATGATGATGATGATGATGATGATGATGATGATGATGATGATGATGATGATGATGATGACAATATAGTAACAATAGAGATAAAAATTTGAAGAAGACAAACGCTCTGTCTTTCTCTCTCAATCTCTGCATGTGTGGCTCAGTCTGTCCGTTTCTCTGTTCGTATATACGTGACCAATATGTAAATATGCAGATATTTGCATAATATACATATTTTTGGCCGATCTAATTAGTTCCAGTGCTATATAGATACTTGAAGGAATGAATGAATAAATCAGAGAAAGAGAGAGTCTGCTTAGATCAGAGGTTCTCAAACTGTGGTACGCGTACCCCTGGGGGTACGCCAGACACCGGTAAGGGGTACGCAAAAATTCCAGAGATATCAATTTTCTTTGAGTTTATGGACTTTGTGTCCATCTTTCTTTGATTAGCAATGATTTTAGCGTTGCAACATATGACAGCATTTGTTTCTTTCACAATATAGCCTATAGGCCTATTATACAGTGTATGCAGCATATTTATGTTTAGGCCTATTAGGGCCGACTATAATTTGGAAACAAAATTTCATACAAGGACTCTTTACACAGGACTGGTTTCTTCTTCTTTAGCCGCCTTGTACAGGTTTTTGGGCGATAATCGGAGTTCTGGAAAATTTCAAATCTTATTTACAAAATAAAAGCATTTAATTTGTTACATCTATGAAAGCAGATTCACGAACAATAATGTTTGTAAAATAAACAAATGTCTTTGGAGATTCAAAACACGATCCTTAGCGAGAGAAACGGAATTTTAAGTGGAGCGCCATCTATCGCGTGAGTGAAATCATGACCACAATATATGTTCACAAGTAACCTATCCTCTAATATAGAATCCTTGATAATGTATACATGGCTGAAAGTACCAAAGCCAGAAATTCTCAGCATATATCATTATATATATATATATATATTATATATATATATATATATATATATATATATTAGACTGGTCCACAAAATTCATCTAACAGATTTCAGTTCTCCACAAGGCTTGTTTTGTTCCTTATCATGATTATAATAATCACAAAATTTTTTAAAGAAAATAAATGAAATTTAGAGGTCAACCCATTTGACACTTTTTATGTTATCTGGACAGAAATAGATAAATTGTTCTGCAATGGTTAATGCACGACCTGAGCGACATTGGGCGATGTCTGGGGGGGGGGGAATTCCATTTCTCAATTACTTCAACACTAGTGTTGGCCTGAGAGTCACCTTCTTGTATGCCGCTCACCATTTTTGGGATTGCCAAGAGTTTTTCCTGACAATTTCCAGTGACAATAGCCTAATAGCTATGCGGTCCATAATTTTCTTTGATCCGTCGATGCTGGGCAACATTTTGCCTTCTCAGTCAGGTAATAGGAGACCTGCCAATGTGCACTCTTGTTCTTCCATTGCAGCTGCTACTTGTCTCTCTTTTATACCGAACGTCTGGATAATGCGATTTCTGAAATGAATGTCATAACTAATCGCCAGTGTGGCAGCTCCATCTACAAACACAGCATCACGGTCTGGAAGGCCAACACGATACAATGCACCAACTACTAAGCTAAAGAGGACTGGAAGATGCTCTTTCATTTTTTTGGAAATAAAGCAGTTAGTAGCAGCAGCTGTGTAGAGTGTAGACGAATACGTACTATGACTAAGTGATCTCATACTCATCAATGCAATCACATTCTTCTTCTGAATCCTGACTATAGATGGCAACGCAGAAAGTTCACCTACTGCTTCATTGCGTTCTTGCGTTCTTCACATCAATTTTCACCATTCTCTTTTTCTCGACGTTGCCTCTTTCTGCTTTCTTTTGCTGCTGTCTTCAAGTTTACTCCACTCATGCTGTTGGAAAATACGTCTTATCTTTGTATTCGAAGGATTTACCGATCTTAGTCTTGCAGGATTTCTGTCATCACATCCTTTGAGGCAATATCGAACAATTCTTGAAGATCACCTTTGAACATTGTCTTCTTTGAGTTTTCAGAGTTATGTACTTCTGATAAAGCTTTGACAGTTTCCTGACACACCGGTCAACCAGCTGTGTTGGTATTCTAGCAAGCACCCAAATACAAATAACTGCATCACAGGTCATTTTTTAACTTTCCTGAAGGGGCCTCCCTTTTAGTAATGTGATGAAACTGAAGCAGTTGCTGTGCATGCAGGTTGTGTGGTAATCTTGCAGTAGATAATCGAGAGACTGGTTTTTTCCATTAGCCAATGCTCTGGGTCGGATCTTAAATTAGACGAAGCTATGTTGGTATAATAACGACGTTTAACACGACGAAAAGACATTATTAGCACTCAAGTAAAATGTTCAGAATGGGTTGACCTCTAAATGTTGTACAATCAGGCTGAAATTTTACAGGGAGACTATCTACCCCAAGTGAACAAAAATAAGCCTTGTGGAGAAAGAATTCTAAAAACTTAATTTTTTGCCTTTGACTTGTGGACCACTCTAATATATATATTTATATATATATATATATATATATATATATATATATATATAGCACAAATAGCAGAGAGCTGAATTAATTGAAGAATTAATTTCCGGTCGAGATTTAAATTTTTACGATTCCTTTCCGCACGTCATATCTGGGTGAAACTGGTTTTTAAAGTATTCTTGTTATCAAAAACAAACATGGGTCAAATTTTGAAATTCACGAATATTAACCTTTATCATCCCAGATACTGAAATCATCAATCTACATGTATCACTTCAGAATTTCACTATGTTAGAGTTTACCGCCTAATTAGAGGCAATCAGTGAAAAAAAAAAAAATTAGTTGATGTAAGAATTATGCATATGTTCCCAAAGTGGAACGTTGAGTCACTTTGACTAGTATGAGCATCATGCATATGTAAAAATATAACTTTATCCAAATGATGCAGATATACAATTTTGTAAAAGCTGTGATTTACAAAGGTTAATACTTCACCTCTACCAATGGCGTAGGCAAGAGGGGAGGGTTTAGGGGGTTAAAAGCCCCCCATTGGCTCCGGAAAAGGTTTTTTAAAGGTAATTTTTCCATTTAAGTAAGAAAAAAATAGCAAAAAACAAGGTTTCCGGCCATAAACCCCTCCATCAAAAATTCCTGGCTACGCCACTGACCTCTAGGCTACCCTAACTTTTACCCACACAACCCCATGCCCACCCATCCACCCAGCCCCACCCTTCCACCCCACCCCAACTTAAAATGCTCAAGATATGAAATTTATGAAAACCATTGTTTAAATTTGTTTTCAAACCGATCCTACCGCGCCATTACCCTGACCGATCGCATCCCACAAAACCACCACTTGAGTCCCCAATCCCAACTCCGCCACCCCACTCAACCTTCCCCAAATTCCCTCCTCACATAGACCACCTGTCTGAAGTAATTTTTTGTTTCTCGGTCAACCCTCCTCCTCACTTTGAACGCAACCGCTTCACTTCAACCGCACACCTCCACCGTCCAACCCTAACCCACCTAAACACAATTTCGGCCAACGCCACCCCATACCCACCCCTACGCTCTGTCCCATTCTGTAAAATGCTCAACATCTGAAATTCATAAAATAATGATTCACTTGTTTTCACTTTGACCATTTCTTCCCACTTTGACCCCATTCGGCGCACTACAACCCCATATTCCAGCAGCCCTCACCACACCCCACACCACCCACCCCGCTCCATCCCGCCCAAACCGCGCCCCAACCCCGCCCCTTCCGCACCGCTCTTAAACAGCCCATTCGTCTGAGTAAATTTCGGTTTTTCGTCCAACACTCCTTCCCACTTCGCCCCATCCGGCTCACTTCAGCCCATACCCAACCGTTCTGCACAGAAGGATGAAGAAGTGTTGAATGTTCTGCATTGGCGAATGAAGACTAAACTTGTCAGTGCTCAACAAATGTACATGTAGTAGCACTAAACCTGAAAATCTGGGTTGTATGAGAAACACGGCCGGATTGAAGCTCACATGTTTACATTGTATAGCCTACAAAAGTCGACGCAAAAGAACGAACGGCAAGAGTTATATGATCTCGGCACGAGGTGCGAGAGTTCAGAGCATTTTCTGCAACCTAATGCAGTATTCGTTTGAACTGAGGTATTCGTTAGCGCGAATTTATGTCAATACTACGATGTACTATTTTCATTGCAAGCTTACTTAATTAAGCTTGCATTAAGCTAGTAGGGGAAGCCGGGGTAATTTCGGCCATTTTTCGTATTTTTTTATAAATTGAAACGGGTTGACTGCTAAAATTAAATAAAATCACAACTGAATAAAGCAAGATATGGACAATATACTGTAAGGTTACTTTTTGGGAGAGAGGAAAACATTTGTGTGGGAAAATGTTTTTGTAAAGTGAATTTTTGGCCGATTTTACCCCAGTATACGGGGTGAATTCGGCCAACACGATTAATTTGATCCTCACAACAAACCAGATGAGGTATGTGTGGCGGTTCAAACCGAAATCAGCATTAAGTCGGAAATTACACATCAGAGATATTTAGGGAATACCTGGTTGTACGTTTGGGATTTTTTTAATTTTTTAAAAAAGAATTTAATAAAAATAATAATTTTTTAAAATGTATTTTTTCAAATGTTTTTAAAAACACAATATAGAGTGTGAAATGATGCGTTATAGTTATAGTTTACATTAAAACAGGGTATATTGGTACAAAATATAAAGTTATTGTATTAAAATTAGCACTATGTACCATTCCTAACATCTTTGGGGTAAATTCGTCCACATGGCCGAATTTACCCCGACCCAACCACCCTCTAAAACAATTTTAACGAGCATGGACCGCATTTTTGTATCATGAATTTGGATGACCAAATTGGCAAAAAATATCGTGATTTGCAGAATAAAAAGCAAATAATTAACATTTGAACAAGATTACCTTGAATTCTTAGCTTTTACTGCCACAGTATGGATTAGTGGGTTATGCTCGAACTCATTTTTTTGGCTTTTAGCAAATTATACTCACATAAAAGCAAAACTATCTCAATAAACATACTTAATATGATATTATACGCTAGATGGCAGCATTAAAATCATCCTATGCCCACTGGTTTCCTTGAAATCACCCTGGCCGAATTTACCCCATGGCCGAAATTACCCCGTCTTCCCCTATAGGGCCTACATTTTAAAACGAACATCGCATACTTAACCGTGTCAACGGTACTCAAAAATCTCAGTCACGGTGACAGTAAGTTGCAAGCCCAACCAGTGAGGAACTATGGAGAACTTCGATTGGATTGTTCGATAGTTTTAAAACGACAGAAATACTATTATAGACGTCAGTGGCGGCGCTAGGGGGGCTAAGCCCCCCACACAAGAGGCTCAGCCCCCTAAAAAAGGGCCATTCGAAATTTGTTACAGTGAAATATACACGATTTTGGGCTGACGACTAAAAAAAAAAAGGCCTAAATAAATAATCAACGATCTACGATATTGACACACTTAATATAGCGCATTTTTCGTGCAGCAGAGGTTAGTCTAAATCCGTGTAAAAATTATCTTATAACGAATAGTGGTGCAGAATGCGCATATTAAAATGCTCTTTGACAGTGCAATCCTTTGGTCGGGGGACTTGGAAACATCAGCAGGATTGAGGTCGCTGCCGGTGTAGGTTCGAATTCTAAAGACAGCGAAGGGTCAAGATCAGCAGACGAGACGAAGTCATGCTCTGACAAATTGTGTTCCGGTTGCGCTGGCGTAGAAGTACCAGTCACTGACTATTCATTTTCGTCGGATGACCCTACGAAAGGAAAGGGCTCGAAAACATTTGGACCATGCCAGGGAATAACGGTTTACAGGTAATTAACAATGAGCTAATATGATTATGGTCTCTAACTTAACGACCACTTTACCGAGAAGCAGAGTCTATAATAATAATGGTCCACGATTGTTAGTGGTTACTTGATTTGGGCGTCAAGTGGACATAGCAGTCACCTGACTAGCTACTAAATACTCCACACCACACCTACAATCCCTACATTCTAGTATAACATGAATAATTTTGTTCTGTGTATATATGAGCACTTGTTATAATGTCCCTTCAAGAAAACTACCCAGAGGCGTTCCAGACTGCCGCGCAGACATTGAATCGGAGTTTCACGCTGCAGCGCATTGAGCAATTGCGAGTGCAGGACTTGCTCAGGATCTCTGAGGTGGAGTCGCAAGGCCGTTTTTACCATAGGTCCATTCGGTGCACTAAATGCCTCTGAGTCCTGAGTCGAGCTTTATTGCCACTTCCTAAAATGTCATATGCAAAACTTATCCCAGTTTCACTTGAAATTAGGCCTAATATAATAGGCCTAATGCAAGCCGCACATGGTATTGGTAAAAAAATCCGGTCACTTAACCGGCGCGCACACCTGCGGTAGCCTTTTGCGCTGACCTTTATTGGTCCTTAAAAACGGCTCTGTGTAGTCGAACCCGCAAACTTCCGTCTCCAGGGTACCGAACGAACATGCCGTTACACCACGGTGCCACCCGCGCGGCGTGGTGATGTTGCGTCAAACAATGCAGATAGTTCTAAACATTGATTTTCTGTAAATGTCAAATGAGTCTGTTTGTCGGTTGACTTCTGATTTAGATGTCGTTGCCCAAATCCAACAGCAGCTACAACAACTACCATACAGCCTACGACATCATATATAGACCCATACGGCAAGTAATGGATGTGCAGCTTGGGCACTGATTCAACGATTCGATAATATGGTAAATCAAAAGTCAAGATTTTATTTTGCGATCATACAACGAATCTGATGACTTCTAGCCGTTCCCGATTGTTGTACTACGAATAAATTTTTCCTGAGTCAACTGAGTGCTACCGGTACCTCGGAGTTTGTTTGTTTGTATGCGCACTTGTTATAGCGCCTCTTCCAGCCCTCAACAGCTACTCAGAGGCGCTCCCGACTACAGCGCGGACACTGCATCGGAGTTTCACGCCAAAGCGCTGAGCAATTGCGAGTGAAAGACTTGCCCAGGGTCCCTACGCGGCGAGGTGGATTCGAACCTCGAACCTTCCGGCTTCAAGGCAACGACGCCACCACTACACCACCGCGCCCCACAAGTTAGGCTATGACCTTACGAAATCGTATTCGATTATGCTGGAATAATCCCTATTAGCAAATAAATGTATTCTGAATGACACACAGTAAACAATAAACCTCTCAGTAATAATTATTATGCCACCAATAATTAATTATAGGCGATTAATTTATCGTACCTCTTCCTTTAGTTCTTCATTTCTGCTGCAATGATCTTATTGCATTTTCACGACTATCTGTCTTAACGTCGTGTTGTCAATAGACCTTTAATTGGGGATTTTTAAAATCTTAGGACTCAAGCCTCAGAGTTTATTTCATCTCAGATCAATAAACCGATATTGCTTATTGCTGATAAGAGTCAGACTAATAAGCTTACCAGTGATGCTATATTTGATGTCAATGAAGAGTTCCGACCCAACTTTCGGGGTTCGAATCCTGGTCGGGACAGGGTTCTGTTGGATCTTAACATGGAACCGATTTCAACTCTCCAGCCTGTCGCTCCTGTTTTGGCAACGCGTGTGTGAATAAACTGGTTCTGGCTACTTAGTGTTTTGGCCGAGGTGTAAAGTCACGAGTTTACGATTACAATGTCAGTTATAGTGTCTATAAGCTGGCCGAATAATATGTCGATGGGAGATCAGACGGCGAAATAGGTGACTGATCGACGACCTGCGCTTTTTTCCGGAGCTCCGAAAAATGAAATTCATAACACTGTGTGATGCGCGGTGACCGATCCGCTAGAACATGGATTCGTTAACATGAGTTAACAATTAACATGGGTTAACATTTAACATGAGTTAACATTTAGCGTGGGTTAACATTTAGCGTGAGTTAACATTTAACATGAGTTAACATTTAGCATGGTTAACATTTAACATGGGTTAACATTTAACATGGGTTGACATTTAGCATGGGTTAACATTTAACATGGGTTAACATTTGAAATGGGTCAACATTAACATGGAGTGGATCGTCGTCTGAGGCAGATTCTGGGTTGGGACTTTTCTGCAATAATTTTTAGAGTCTATAGGCTACTTGCAGGAACGCCGCCGAGTCGTGGGCACTTCTAAGCTTTGTATGAACGGAGATATCAAAAAGCAGTAGTAGCCTATAATTGTATGGCACCGTATGTCTGCATTGGGGACTGACTTACACAGGACTAACCTTATTACTGGTTTTATTCAAATTGAGCGATGCTAAATTATATTTACCAGTCTTACAGCTGAATTCGTATTCGTAATCGTAATATCGTGTTCAACCGTTCTGCTTAACAAATGACATTCTGTCTGGATGAAAATAATAATTTAGTATTAGGCCTGTTACCAAATTAATTATGTTAAATCTCTGCTAACGCTTCAGTCGCCTGCGTCGGTTCTTGATGCAATCGATTTGCAGTTAACATGCGATGGATTTACAGCAATTGGACAATCTTTATAAAATATAAAATTAATGATGTTTTGTCTGTTTTCTTGTGCAGATATTCGAACCAGAGACCATCGTTTCAGAAATATTGCATACGCACGAGATTTAATCGGAATTCTGAAAAGCATCGTCAGATTAAAATTTTGATTGACTTTTCTGTTCGATTTGTTAAGACGTGCATTTCTAAAGAGACCGAATACGTTCAGCAAAATGTTGCTTTCATTCTTTCTCCTGCTTCTAGAGATCCTGCAAAATAATAATTATTGTCCACAACAGCAATAGTAATAGAAAAAATAATGATGATGATGGTGTGATGATAATGATGATGGTGGTGGTGGTGGTGATGATGATGGTGATGATGATGATGATGATGATGATGACGATGATGATGATGATGATGATGATGATGACGACGATGCTGGTGGTGGAGGTGCACAGCCATCAGACAGAATAGGGTTTTCTCGATTGGGGTTCCTCTGCAATAGCTGAATTAGCTTCCCCTTAGGACTATCGCTAAGGTGATTTACTAAGTATAAGACTGAGGTTACAAAAATATTAATAAGTTTTATTATAAAACACAACGGATAATAATTATAAGCAATTACATTGGGTGAACTAGACACACGGAAGCACTCACGATAAACATTCGAATATTAAACTATAAGAATAATTGTTAGTCTGGTAATTTAGATTAATAATAATAATAATAAAACGTTATCACTTTCCTCAATTCGGTTTCTTCTTCCGCTCTCTTTCTTCTCCTTGCCGATGTTACTGGCTCGTCTCCTCCGTACCTTCTTCCGTTCCCGACTTTCCCCTCTGACTCCTTCCGACCGACTAACTCCGCGTCCTTTCTCATCCCTAGTTAAACCTTCTTCCCCGAGACCTGGCCAGCGGCCAGCTAGCGCTCCTCGAGCCTCGTCCAGCTGCTCTCTTCCTCCGGACGCTCAACTCCTTCCCTAACATGGTAACTACAAACTTCTTCCTGGTCAGTCCTGCCCGCCCGTCTGTACTGCTTACCTGCCTACCTGTGGCTGAAACCCCCTAAGCCGCTAGCTGTCTGGTCAGCGCTCCTCTGACTCAACTCTTACTTATTTCTTTGTGTTGCTTCCTTATCCTCTATCCTCCGCCATCATCATCACTACCACCACATCTCCCTTTTTTACAGGGAGACTATCTACCCCAAGTGAACAAAAATAAGCCTTGTGGAGAAAGAATTCTAAAAACTTAATTTTTTGCCTTTGACTTGTGGACCACTCTAATATATATATATATATATATATATATATATATATATATATATATATATATATATATAGCACAAATAGCAGAGAGCTGAATTAATTGAAGAATTAATTTCCGGTCGAGATTTAAATTTTTACGATTCCTTTCCGCACGTCATATCTGGGTGAAACTGGTTTTTAAAATATTCTTGTTATCAAAAACAAACATGGGGCAAATTTTGAAATTCACGAAATATTAACCTTTATCATCCCAGATACTGAAATCATCAATCTACATGTATCACTTCAGAATTTCACTATGTTAGAGTTTGCCGCCTAATTAGAGGCAATCAGTGGAAAAAAAATTTAAATTAGTTGATGTAAGAATTATGCATATGTTCCCAAAGTGGAACGTTGAGTCACTTTGACTAGTATGAGCATCATGCATATGTAAAAATATAACTTTATCCAAATGATGCAGATATACAATTTTGTAAAAGCTGTGATTTACAAAGGTTAATACTTCACCTCTACCAGTGGCGTAGGCAAGGGGGAGGGTTTAGGGGGTTAAAAGCCCCCCATTGGCTCCGGAAAAGGTTTTTAAAGGTAATTTTTCCATTTAAGTAAGAAAAAAATAGCAAAAAACAAGGTTTCCGGCCATAAACCCCCCCATCAAAAATTCCTGGCTACGCCACTGACCTCTACCCTAACTTTTACCCACACAACCCCATGCCCACCCATCCACCCAGCCCCACCCTTCCACCCCACCCCAACCCAAAATGCTCAAGATATGAAATTTATGAAAACCATTGTTTAAATTTGTTTTCAAACCGATCCTACCGCGCCATTACCCTGACCGATCGCATCCCACAAAACCACCACTTGAGTCCCCAATCCCAACTCCGCCACCCCACTCAACCTTCCCCAAATTCCCTCCTCACATAGACCACCTGTCTGAACTAATTTTTTGTTTCTCGGTCAAACCTCCTCCTCACTTTGAACGCAACCGCTTCACTTCAACCGCACACCTCCACCGTCCAACCCTAACCCACCTAAACACAATTTCGGCCAACGCCACCCCATACCCACCCCTACGCTCTGTCCCATTCTGTAAAATGCTCAACATCTGAAATTCATAAAATAATGATTCACTTGTTTTCACTTTGACCATTTCTTCCCACTTTGACCCCACTCGGCGCACTACAACCCCATATTCCAACAGCCCTAACCACACCCCACACCACCCACCCCGCTCCATCCCGCCCAAACCGCGCCCCAACCCCGCCCCTTCCGCACCGCTCTTAAACAGCCCATTCGTCTGAGTAAATTTCGGTTTTTCGTCCTGTGAGAAAGTAGAGATTGTCTTATTATAGTTAATATGAGTCTTTATTATCCATTAATAAGACCTTGCAACGTTGGGCCGATTATATAGAGCTGTATGTAGGAACTTAGGAAGCTGCCAACGGTCTGCTTTTCTGGTCCAGTTCCTGATAACTGTAGGGCATGCACGTGATAGATACGTGTTCAGCATAGTCCTAGGTCAACTTGACCTGACCGACTGTACTCGAGGCCAAAATGCAGCGTCCTCGTGCCCTGGACTCGTGCCAAGCGTGCTGCTGACGTCACTCGCGTCCCTACGAGTCAAAGGCCTATAAAACGGACCCGCAACGCCAAACGACGCCTTCGCCAGAAATCGTGTCGACGTGAGAGCTGTGCCAGTGGAAGCCGGAATTCACTTCGAGAATGGGTTGTGCCCGTAGACGTCCGTCTTCGTGAATCATGAGTTTTAGCAAGTTTTATACCGTGAAAGGAATTTAAGTATATGTAGGCCTTCGCCTGGATCGTGGAAAGCGTGAAGCTGCGCCGGATCGTAAGTCGTAATTCACCTTGTGGATCGGGATGCGCCCGGAGGAATAGGAACGACTCCTACCTTCGTGAAGTCTGAAGATTATCTACCTTCGTGAAACCTGAAGACTATTTAGAATTAAGCAAGTGAAGTTTTAGTATATTTAGGCATTCGTCTGGAATCGTTGCGTTATATAGTGCAAATTTAAGTCTGTAAGTTTAGGCATTCGATTGAGTCGTGAAGTGAAGCTTATTGCGAAATTATTGAGTTATTATCGAGAAGAATTAGTCTGTAGTTAGGGCCTTCGATTAAATCGTGATTGTGAGATTATTGAGAATAAAGTAAGTGCATTAAGTCTGTAGTTTAGGCCTTCGTGTGGAACGTGATCGAAGCGAATAGCGTCGTACAGAAGCCAAGTACTGCACGGAATTCATCTTCAATCGTACGTGAATTGCTGGATCTGAGGCGGAATTCATGACAGAAGAAACGGAATTCTTAGGAGTCGGACCGAGGCAACTCTGTGTGTAATTTCTGTTCTGTTATTGACCGCGTCAGCTGTTTTGTGAGGACATTGTGGTGAGTAAGGGAATTCCCCAGCGCGTGAAATTTACCCGCTTTACACAGCCGCCGCTCGTTGCAATAGCCAGACCGATAATGAAAGTAAAATAACTTAGCGACCTGATGACTGTGTAGGCCGAACCTAAATTCTATTATTATTATGATAGGCGTGTGATTATTCTTGTTAGACTAGTGCAATCCATATATCCGCTTGATTCAATACAAAAGGATCTATTCCACAATGTCAGTCTCTTCGTTGCTGCAAATGGGTGTAACTGATGAGGATGTTGAGGATGATGTGAATGAATGCGTAGGTAGGCCTAATGTAACTTCTGCAGCGCCTATGACTCAGACTGAAATTATGTTGATGCGTTTGACACAGACATTGAATGGAATGGACGATCGGGTGAGAAGGATGGATGATCGAGTGAAGACTCTGGGAGAAAGACAGAAAACTATGGATGAACGAGCGAAAACATTGGATGTGAGAATGGAAGAAACGAGGGATGGAATAAGTGAAGTAATGGGACGAATGAGAGAAGTGGTGTATGACCAGGAGGAATTAAGGAGGCAGATTTCTGGGAGAGATATGGGAGATATGCCCATGCCTGGCCCGCACCTGGAAATGGAAATGGATGGATTGGGTGAACTGAATGAAGTGAGGGGGTGAGTTTGCAAGATCGACGATCGCACACGAACTCAGGTTCTGAAGAAAATAGGATTGCAGATAATGTTTCTGCCGCGCCGCAAATAACCACTCGGGCACCCGTCACAGAAGAAGAAACCCGGCCTAGCAGAAGCAGGGTAAGGTGTAGTGAGCGACTTCGAGGAAGGAGTCGCCGAGACTATGCCACGCTAGACCGGGTAGGCTTCCGCTCACCCCCTGAAGACGATCGTCGACCCCCGGAATTCGGATTGGGGGCGGTATCCAAACGGGTCGGAGTAGCGCCCTTCCCGGCCGCACCCATGAAGACGTGGATCCCTAACGGGGGAGGGGCCCTCACTGAAGAAGCGCCAGTCCCAAGGGACGAGGAGCGACTACACAAGGGGGCACAATCTACAAATGGCGACGAGCGATTGGGATTTAATGAAAATTTGAATGCAGGTTTACCTATGCATAGGAAATCTACAAATGATGATGAACGATGGAGATTTAATGAAAATGCATATAATGTATACAGGAATGAAAGACGTGTAAATGATTATGTGGAACAAGATTTTGATGCGTATGGACCGCGTATGAATCAGATGATGACTCAGACAGATGATTTTGTGCATTTGGATGAAATGAGAATGCAGAATGAAAATGAATATGGTGATGAAAGCAATAGGCCTACAGATTTTTATTTGAGAATGACGGACGGACATTTTGACGAAGCAGACGATGATTTTGATGAGACAGCAGCTAATGTAAGGAGCAAGCGGCTAAATCAAAATTCGGATACATTTGTGGGGGGTCCCCAAAACTCTGTTAGACAAATAGCGTCTAATGTAGTCGTTAGAGAAAACCACGAAATAAGTGAAGCGATTGGAAATGTGTCTGGAATCGGATTAAGCAGAAGTGAAACTGGAGTTGTGTCGTCTTCGAGTTACGATACAAGTAATGCTGTGTCTGGATCTGGAATTGGATTCGCGGGAGAGCTGCGAAATTCTCGATCGATATCTGAAGGAATGGGAGCGGTTTCGTTTCAACGTCAACCTCACGATGTGCGAAATGATCAACGTCCGATTACGACGCAAACCTGGAGCAGTGGAGCGCTTTCGATGGATTACGAGAGGAGGAATCGAACCCGTGCGTACGGCAACCAAGATGGAAACACAGACGTGATGTTCTCGCTTCCATACGGCTTCGCTTCGCAACCCAATCCTGTCATGACTGCGTACCCGATGCGAAATACCCCAGCGTGCTACGACTGGCCTCGGTTAAACCACACCGCCGCGCAACAGTACAACCCTGGAGTGATGAATCGTGACTTCGTCCCGAAGCATTCAGTGGCTACACAGACGGTAACCAACGAATCGTGTTACGTACAACCTGCACCTACTCCTGTCAGCGTTCCAAACAAGAGCTCTGCGCACATCAAACTGGGAAGTTTTAATGGAAAACGCCATTGAATATCTTCCTTCGTCGTTTCGCAATCTGTCGTAAACAAAACAGCTGGTCAGCAAGCGATAGTCTGAACCACCTGTGTTGTTCATTGGTTGAGGAAGCGGCAAATGTTGTTCAAGACGAGGAGCTAGAGGATTTCAACACGGCAGAACAAGTCATTGAACGACTACAGTTGCGGTACGGCACAGCAGACCAACAGACCATGTATCAGATGCAACTAAGTGCAAGAAAACAAAAACCAAACGAAGATCTAGCGCAACTGGCGGCAGATATAACGCGTTTAATGGCTCTTGCTTATCCGGGAACAGCGTCTGTACATAGTGAAATGATTGCAATGAAATCCTATTTAGATGCTTTGTCTGACCGCCGTTTATCTTTGCGTACGATGGAAAAGGAACCAGAAAGCCTGCAGCAAGCTGTGAAAATATCTCTGCGTTTGCATAGTTACCAACAAGCTGAACTAGGACTGGAGTCTGCATACAGGTACAACATGAGGGTGAAACCGATGACGTATGAAGAGGGGCAATTCGTCTGGTTTTACTATGCGAGGAGGCGCACAGGGATTCAGAGCAAATGGAGTCTTCAATATGATGGACCTTTTTGTGTAGAAAAACGCTTGGAGCCAGTGCTCTACAAAATAAGAAAAACGCCAAGAAGTCAGGCACGAATTGAATACGTGGACAAGTTAAAGCCATACTTGGGAAGAGGTGATGCTAATCAGGGCATCATTCAGCCACGGACTTCTATTGCGCCAGTCGAAGAAGATGAATCGTCAGAAGTGAATGAGTGTGTCAGTAGGCCGAAGAGAAACATAACGATGCCGCAAAGATATCGTTAAGAAAGAGAAAAAGAAAACTGGAAAAGAACTGTATTCTGTAGAACTGTTAGTCATATTATAATTAGGTAGCAAGAATTAGAAATTAGAAGTTATTATGTGAAAAGAATTATCTATACAGAGCATGCAGGAAAGACTTGTGGGTTAAAACTTTCTCAGGCTGTCAGGATGCTGGGACAGGGTGGACAGAGTAACTGCCTGATGGCACCCACCGACTCTGCCAAAGAGGTTAAAAGGTGAAAGGGCAACCTGATATCGGATGTACGCTGGTCGCAGAACCGACCGTCGTCGGCTGCAGAGCTTACACTGGGGGCGGAAAATGACATTGACGGATGTGTTGGCACTGGATAACATATTTGGTCATGAAGGATGAAGCCAAGACCCTGTTTTGGGAGGGTAGGGACCTGGATGGGTGGGGTTTGAAGAAAAGAACCGCCCAACGAAGACAAAGAAACGCTACGTATTAGACCGAAGTGCGCGTCCTATGCGGTCACTTCGACTTAGTCTGTCCAAGAGAAAAGACGTTAAGAAATTTTATTGCGAAAAGTAATCGGGTGAACAGAAAAAGATGGAAACGCCAAAGCATTCGACGCCAACATTGGATGAAGCGATGGAAGATACAGTTGGTATAGTGGACTGGAAGGTGCTGCTGCAAGAAAAATTTACAGTGGCTTTGGAAGCGCGAGACAGTGGACTTATAGAGGGCGAGCAAGTGTCGGAGAGCCTGCCAAGGGGGCAGCGGGTGCTGTCACCCATTTCATCAGTCGGCCCGGACGTGGAAGTAACGGCGATTACTTCCCTCACCCCTTCCAAAGACAGAGCGGGAGCGGGATCGGATCTGCAGAGAAGCGTCGCCATCACGCCCACGTGGAGAACACACTCCACCGGAGCTTTGTTCAAGATCGCGATACAGATGGTAGAAAGAGAGACGACGTGCCTCTCCGTGCAGGATCTATACCGGTTGCGTCAGTGGATCCCACCATACGGACCAGAAGTTGGAATGATCCAGGTAATGGTGGCAGCGTTGCAGACGATGGCGACAACACCCGGAGTTCGGCAGGTGCTGAAAGCGTGGAGCGGCCGAGGGGGAATTGTGACCGTCAACCGTACTGCCGACGCAACGAAGGGAGGAAGCCCGAGACCATGGTCGGAAGGTCTTGGATCCAGCTTTGAGCTGTGGGCTCTGTGCCTGCGGATCTTGATGAGATTCATCAATCAGCCGAGACCGGAATCCGAAGCCCATTTCGTAGCTGACATCTCTGACATCCACACGGACGCCGGAACCGACGCCTGGGTGGTAGAAGTGGTGGCCCATACCTTCCACTTCGTGATGCGTGCTAGTTGGATGTGGCACCTACTGGGAGTGTCTGCTGCCTAAAGAAGAGGACGACGAAACTCGCGTCCCGGAATTGCTGAACGCCGCCTGCAACTTCTGACTATCTGAAAACGTTAGAATAGTAAGGACTTGTAGGTAACGCACACTAATACCATAATATAGTTTGCATTTTTATCTTCCCTTTGTCTTTTTTGGGACACACAGCCCTAATAATCTTGTCTTCGCGGGCTCCGACTAAGTAAGGAGGGGAGATTGTGAGAAAGTAGAGATTGTCTTATTATAGTTAATATGAGTCTTTATTATCCATTAATAAGACCTTGCAACGTTGGGCCGATTATATAGAGCTGTATGTAGGAACTTAGGAAGCTGCCAACGGTCTGCTTTTCTGGTCCAGTTCCTGATAACTGTAGGGCATGCACGTGATAGATACGTGTTCAGCATAGTCCTAGGTCAACTTGACCTGACCGACTGTACTCGAGGCCAAAATGCAGCGTCCTCGTGCCCTGGACTCGTGCCAAGCGTGCTGCTGACGTCACTCGCGTCCCTACGAGTCAAAGGCCTATAAAACGGACCCGCAACGCCAAACGACGCCTTCGCCAGAAATCGTGTCGACGTGAGAGCTGTGCCAGTGGAAGCCGGAATTCACTTCGAGAATGGGTTGTGCCCGTAGACGTCCGTCTTCGTGAATCATGAGTTTTAGCAAGTTTTATACCGTGAAAGGAATTTAAGTATATGTAGGCCTTCGCCTGGATCGTGGAAAGCGTGAAGCTGCGCCGGATCGTAAGTCGTAATTCACCTTGTGGATCGGGATGCGCCCGGAGGAATAGGAACGACTCCTACCTTCGTGAAGTCTGAAGATTATCTACCTTCGTGAAACCTGAAGACTATTTAGAATTAAGCAAGTGAAGTTTTAGTATATTTAGGCATTCGTCTGGAATCGTTGCGTTATATAGTGCAAATTTAAGTCTGTAAGTTTAGGCATTCGATTGAGTCGTGAAGTGAAGCTTATTGCGAAATTATTGAGTTATTATCGAGAAGAATTAGTCTGTAGTTAGGGCCTTCGATTAAATCGTGATTGTGAGATTATTGAGAATAAAGTAAGTGCATTAAGTCTGTAGTTTAGGCCTTCGTGTGGAACGTGATCGAAGCGAATAGCGTCGTACAGAAGCCAAGTACTGCACGGAATTTATCTTCAATCGTACGTGAATTGCTGGATCTGAGGCGGAATTCATGACAGAAGAAACGGAATTCTTAGGAGTCGGACCGAGGCAACTCTGTGTGTAATTTCTGTTCTGTTATTGACCGCGTCAGCTGTTTTGTGAGGACATTGTGGTGAGTAAGGGAATTCCCCAGCGCGTGAAATTTACCCGCTTTACACAGCCGCCGCTCGTTGCAATAGCCAGACCGATAATGAAAGTAAAATAACTTAGCGACCTGATGACTGTGTAGGCCGAACCTAAATTCTATTATTATTATGATAGGCGTGTGATTATTCTTGTTAGACTAGTGCAATCCATATATCCGCTTGATTCAATACAAAAGGATCTATTCCACAATGTCAGTCTCTTCGTTGCTGCAAATGGGTGTAACTGATGAGGATGTTGAGGATGATGTGAATGAATGCGTAGGTAGGCCTAATGTAACTTCTGCATCGCCTATGACTCAGACTGAAATTATGTTGATGCGTTTGACACAGACATTGAATGGAATGGACGATCGGGTGAGAAGGATGGATGATCGAGTGAAGACTCTGGGAGAAAGACAGAAAACTATGGATGAACGAGCGAAAACATTGGATGTGAGAATGGAAGAAACGAGGGATGGAATAAGTGAAGTAATGGGACGAATGAGAGAAGTGGTGTATGACCAGGAGGAATTAAGGAGGCAGATTTCTGGGAGAGATATGGGAGATATGCCCATGCCTGGCCCACACCTGGAAATGGAAATGGATGGATTGGGTGAACTGAATGAAGTGAGGGGGTGAGTTTGCAAGATCGACGATCGCACACGAACTCAGGTCCTGAAGAAAATAGGATTGCAGATAATGTTTCTGCGGCGCCGCAAATAACCACTCGGGCACCCGTCACAGAAGAAGAAACCCGGCCTAGCAGAAGCAGGGTAAGGTGTAGTGAGCGACTTCGAGGAAGGAGTCGCCGAGACTATGCCACGCTAGACCGGGTAGGCTTCCGCTCACCCCCTGAAGACGATCGTCGACCCCCGGAATTCGGATTGGGGGCGGTATCCAAACGGGTCGGAGTAGCGCCCTTCCCGGCCGCACCCATGAAGACGTGGATCCCTAACGGGGGAGGGGCCCTCACTGAAGAAGCGCCAGTCCCAAGGGACGAGGAGCGACTACACAAGGGGGCACAATCTACAGTCCAACACTCCTTCCCACTTCGCCCCATCCGGCTCACTTCAGCCCATACCCAACCGTTCTGCACAGAAGGATGAAGAAGTGTTGAATGTTCTGCATTGGCGAATGAAGACTAAACTTGTCAGTGCTCAACAAATGTACATGTAGTAGCACTAAACCTGAAAATCTGGGTTGTATGAGAAACACGGCCGGATTGAAGCTCACATGTTTACATTGTATAGCCTACAAAAGTCGACGCAAAAGAACGAACGGCAAGAGTTATATGATCTCGGCACGAGGTGCGAGAGTTCAAAGCATTTTCTGCAACCTAATGCAGTATTCGTTTGAACTGAGGTATTCGTTAGCGCGAATTTATGTCAATACTACGATGTACTATTTTCATTGCAAGCTCACTTAATTAAGCTTGCATTAAGCTAGTATAGGGCCTACATTTTAAAACGAACATCGCATACTTAACCGTGTCAACGGTACTCAAAAATCTCAGTCACGGTGACAGTAAGTTGCAAGCCCAACCAGTGAGGAACTATGGAGAACTTCGATTGGATTGTTCGATAGTTTTAAAACGACAGAAATACTATTATAGACGTCAGTGGCGGCGCTAAGGGGCTGGGGGGGGGGCTAAGCCCCCCACACAAGAGGCTCAGCCCCCTAAAAAAAGGGCCATTCGAAATTTGTTACAGTGAAATATACACGATTTTGGGCTGACGACTAAAAAAAAAAGGTCGTCAGAAATTTTGGCGGCGAAAATGTCAAATTTTCATGAGATTTCGGTCGAGGCTTCAGCCTCCCCGAAACTGAAATCCTGGCGCCGCCACTGATAGACGTCTATAGCTGAGACAAGATCGAAAATAATCTGTGATTGATTCGATTCTAACAGAACATCTTTTCTATATTTTGAGCTCTCATATAGAACCATTTTAATAGAAATTTGAACAGCAGATTAACTTTTCATCTGTATTTTCATGTCATGACTAACGTCGACGTGTCTCTGATAATAATAATCATCGTGACGTTTTGAAGACTGGTGTGCGGCAGAAAATAGGCCTAGAAGACAATGGCGATTGTTGTGGAACAAATCTCAGAAGGCGTCTTTCTATTCGGATACACAGGATTTATATAGAGGCAGCAGTTGACATAAATCGAAGCGCACCTGCAGCTGCTTTCAGCGTGACTTCTTTACTTTCCACACAACATTTTGTGCATCATCAGAACAGTGGAAGTCTGACAGCTGCCAATCACTTGAATGGCCTCACTGCATTCAATAGCATCCAAAAGACTAAGGGGTATACAGTAAAGGCGAGCGTCGATAGGCGCCAGTTGCGCAGGTCTTTTGTCAGAAGCTTTCTCAGTATTAAAAGCCAGAGCTATATAAGGCGCTGACGCTACAGCGAACCAGTTGAATCTTCTTGAGAGAGAGAAAGAACTGAAGAACACGATGACATCCGTTTATCTTCTTTGCCTCGTTGTTCTCTTGACGCAGTACCTGCCACGTGCTACAGCATCGGCTGACGGTGACAAATGCCAATCGGTAGCAGATGCCGTAAGAAGGGAGTCCTGCTGGTATGTGGATGCAACCAAACATGTTCTCCAATGGTATAAAGGGAAACCGAAATCCTGTCCGGTGCCATTGTGCATCGTAAGTATATTATTTTGCAATAAGAAATAACTGACTCAGCCGATGCGTTGAAAATCAGTGTTTAATCTATAGATTGTTTTGGGGATGGGAGTTCTCCACAATTGACATTTCCCAAAGGAAAAATCTTGAGGTATTGTTCACATGTATAGCCTATAAAATTGTCTGCGCCAGTTCTTACACCCCTCCCGAAAACTCTACATGGAACATTGCCCCTCCCCTAAAATAAATCAAGTAGAGTAGTAGACCTATATAAAATTTTTGATTTAGCGTAATTCGACAGCGCATTATTGAGATGTACTAAAAAGATAATCATATCAAAAGTACCGGAATTATGCTTCTTGTTTGCAGACTTCTGACCATTTCCCCAAAATAACTGAAACACCTCTTCTATATATGGAACATAGTTTTTCATTGTGTGCCGCATCAAAAACACTAATTAAAACGCAATGTAAATGTTCTACAGTGGTGGCCGTTTTCCTGCCAGTCAAGAGTAGGCTACTACTCTTACCCAACATGCCACGCTCGCCTCGGTCTCAACTAGATGTGCACGACCTCTATACATTTTTTGCATTTCAAAAGTTTAATTCGAAATAAAACAGCGTCTTAAAAATGACTAAACTCTTATATGGTTTATAAATTGCTTCTTTTCTGTCCTTAGCCTGCTATGAGTAGCTTGATATATGAAACTCTTGCTACAGATGAGATGCTGAACAGATTGACGTTTCATCTACTAGTGGGTTCAAGGAATAGCCTATAACCACATCAAAAGTCTAAACATTGCTCAGAAAATTATCCTTCAGTGCGCCCTAAGTAATAAGTAGGCCTAAATAAATAATCAACGATCTACGATATTGACACACTTAATATAGCGCATTTTTCGTGCAGCAGAGGTTAGTCTAAATCCGTGTAAAAATTATCTTATAATGAATAGTGGTGCAGGATGCGCATATTAAAATGTTCTTTCACAGTGCAACCCTTTGGTCGGTGGACTTGGAAACATCAGCAGGATTGAGGTCGCTGCCGGTGTAGGCTCGAATTCAAAAGACAGCGGAGAGTCAAGTTCAGCAGACGAGACGAAGCCATGCTCTGACAAATTGTGTTCCGTTTGCGCTGGCGTAGAAGTACCAGTCACTGACTATTCATTTTCGTCGGATGACCCTACGAAAGGAAAGGGCTCGAAAACATTTGGACCATGCCAGGGAATAACGGTTTACAGGTAACTAACAATGAGTAGAAATGACTATGGTCTCTAACTTAACGACCACTTTACCGAGAAGCAGAGTCTATAATAATAATGGTCCACGATTGTTAGTGGTCGCTTGATTTGGGCATCAAGTGAGCATAGCAAAGTCACCCGACCAGCTACTAAATGTTCCACAGCACACCTACAATCCATAGCCTACATACTAGTATAACATGAATAATTTTGTTCTGTGAATATAATATGAGCACTTGTTATAATGTCCCTTCAAGAAAACTACTCAGAGGCGTTCCCGACTGCAGCGCAGACATTGAATCGGAGTATCACGCTGCAGCGCATGAGCAATTGCGAGTGCAGGACCTGCTCATGGTCTCTGAGGTGGAGTCGCAAGGTCGTTTTTACCATAGGTCCATTCGGTGCACCAAATGCCTCTGAGTCCTGAGTCGAGCTTTATTGCCACTTCCTAAAAATTAATGTCATATGCAAAATTTATCTCAGTTTCACTTGAAATTACGCCTAATATAGTAGACCTAATGCAAGCCGCACATGCTATTGGTTAAAAAACGGTCGCTTAACCGGCACGCACCTCTGCGGTAGTCTTTTGCGCTGACCTTTATAGGACCTTAAAAACGTCTCTGTGGAGTCGAACCCGCAAACTTCCGTCTTCAAGGTACGGAACATGCCGTTACACCACGGTGCCACCCGTGCGGCGTGGTGATGTTGCGTCAAACAATGCAGATAGTTCTAAACATTGATTTTCTGTAGATGTCAAATGAGTCTGTTTGTCGGTTGACTTCTGATTTAGATGTCGTTGCCCAAATCCAACAGCAACTACCGTACAGCCACCGATTCCATTTACAACCAGTTATATAGACCCATACGGTCGGTAATGGATGTGCAGTGTGCACTGTGTACTGATTCAACGATTCGATAATATGGTAAATTTAAAGTCAAAATTTTATTCTGCGATCATACAACGAATCTGATGACTTCTAGCCGTCCCCGATTGTTGTACTACGAATAAATTTTTCCTGAGTCAACTGAGTGCTACCGGTACCTCGGAGTTTGTTTGTTTGTATGCGCACTTGTTATAGCGCCTCTTCCAGCCCTCAACAGCTACTCAGAGGCGCTCCCGACTACAGCGCGGACACTGCATCGGAGTTTCACGCCAAAGCGCTGAGCAATTGCGAGTGAAAGACTTGCCCAAGGTCCCTACGCGGCGAGGTGGATTCGAACCTCGAACCTTCCGGCTTCAAGGCAACGACGCCACCACTACACCACCGCGCCCCACAAGTTAGGCTATAACCTTAATCCCTATTAGCAAATAAATGTATTCTGAATGACACACAGTAAACAATAAACCTCTCAGTAATAATTATTATGCCACCAATAATTATAGGCGATTAATTTATCGTCCCTCTTCGTTTAGTTCTTCATTTCTGCTGCAATGATCTTATTGCATTTTCACGACTATCTGTCTTAACGTCGTGTTGTCAATAGACCTTTAATTGGGGATTTTTAAAATCTTAGGACTCAAGCCTCAGAGTTTATTTCATCTCAGATCAATAAACCGATATTGCTTATTGCTGATAAAAGTCAGACTAATAAGCTTACCAGTGATGTTATATTTGATGTCAATGAAGAGTTCCGACCCAACTTTCGGGGTTCGAATCCTGGTCGGGACAGGGTTCTGTTGGATCTTAACACGGAACCGATTTCAACTCTCCCGCCTGTCGCTCCTGTTTTGGCAACGCGTGTGTGAATAAACTGGTACTGACTATTTCGCTTTTTGGCCGATGTGTAAAGTCACGAGTTTACGATTACAATGTCAGTTATAGTGTCTATAAGCTGGCCAAAAAATATGTCGATGGGAGATCAGACGGCGAAATAGGTGACTGATCGACGACCTGCGCTTTTTTCCGGAGCTCCGAAAAATGAAATTCATAACACTGTGTGATGCGCGGTGACCGATCCGCTAGAACATGGATTCGTTAACATGACTTAACAATTAACATGGGTTAACATTTAACGTGAGTTAACATTTAGCGTGGGTTAACATTTAGCGTGAGTTAACATTTAACATGAGTTAACATTTAGCATGGTTAACATTTAACATGGGTTAACATTTAACATGGGTTAACATTTAGCATGGGTTAACATTTAACATGGGTTAACATTTGAAATGGGTCAACATTAACATGGAGTGGATCGTCGTCTGAGGCAGGTTCTGGGTTGGGACTTTTCTGCAATAATTTTTAGAGTCTATAGGCTACTTGCAGGAACGCCGCCGAGTCGTGGGCACTTCTAAGCTTTGTATGAACGGAGATATCAAAAAGCAGTAGTAGCCTATAATTGTATGGCACCGTATGTCTGCATGGGGACTGACTTACACATGACTAACCTTATTACTGGTTTTATTCAAATTGAGCGATGCTAAATTATATTTACCAGTCTTACAGCTGAATTCGTATTCGTAATCGTAATATCGTGTTCAACCGTTCTGCTTAACAAATGACATTCTGTCTGGATGAAAATAATAATTTAGTATTAAGGCCTGTTACCAAATTAATTATGTTAAATCTCTGCTAACGCTTCAGTCGCCTGCGTCGGTTCTTGATGCAATCGATTTGCAGTTAACATGCGATGGATTTACAGCAATTGGACAATCTTTATAAAATATAAAATTAATGATGTTTTGTCTGTTTTCTTGTGCAGATATTCGAACCAGAGACCATCGTTTCAGAAATATTGCATACGCACGAGATTTAATCGGAATTCTGAAAAGCATCGTCAGATTAAAATTTTGATTGACATTTCTGTTCGATTTGTTAAGACGTGCATTTCTAAAGAGACCGAATACGTTCAGCAAAATGTTGCTTTCATTCTTTCTCCTGCTTCTGGAGATCCTGCAAAATAATAATTATTGTCCACAACAGCAATAGTAATAGAAAAAATAATGATGATGATGGTGTGATGATGATGATGATGGTGGTGGTGATGATGGTGATGATGATGATGATCATAGGCGTACGAGGCGGGGGTCCAGGGGGGGCAAATGCCCCCCAAATTTCGGGCAAATGTGTTTTTCGGGCAAAAGAGGCTTGGACGGGCCAAAAAATTTCGGAAATTCTTTCGGGCAAAACAGGTACGGGAGGGATTTTTCGGGCACGCAGGGGTAAAAAAAGGTCGTAAGAATTTAGAATTTTGGGCAACTGACTAAAAAAAAAAAGGTCGTCAGATTTTTCGGACGGGAAAAGGGAAAAATCTTAAGAATTTTGGGCGGATGACTAAAAAAAAAAAAGTCGTCAGATTTTTCGGGCAAAAATTTTTTTTTTTGCGCCCCACTGCCGAAATGTCCCGTACGCCTATGATGATGATGATGATGATGATGATGATGATGATGATGACGACGATGCTGGTGGTGGAGGTGCACAGCCATCAGACAGAATAGGGTTTTCTCGATTGGGGTTCCTCTGCAATAGCTGAATTAGCTTCCCCTTAGGACTACGCTCCGTTCCGCGGGACTTGTCATTTTACTCTTTGTAGTATAAACTACTCAAGACTTTCCTCTTTGTCATTGTCTGGGTCGGGATCACCTCTGCATAGTCATTCTGAATCGGCGCTATATTAATTTCCTAGATGAATAGATAGCCCCCCCCCTAAGCGAAGGAGTTTCGTTTAACTAATTCGCTTCTTCGTGGATTACGATCTTGAGTTATGATTAATCGCGCAATTATCCAGACCAACCTGAATTGCTGTAGTTTGTTATGGCCCAGAGTCCATTAAAGGCAGTCCTGAATGCATGTGTTTTCCTAGATCAGGGCGTAGAAATGTGCAGCATGAATCTTTTGTGTAGGCGTACTCAATAACAATTATTAATAGTTGGAGTTAGAATCTCGCTTATTCTATCCTGAGTGCACGGGCGTGACTTTCTTCCAAAAAGTGATTGTGAATATATTCCTCTGCTGCTCTGCTCACTACTCTTCCCTTCTATCTTCCATCGACTTCCTCAATCCCTTCTCCAAATACAAATTTAGTATGCTTTGGTCGCAACTTTAGGTCGCAAAGTAGATCAGTAGGTTACATGTTCATATGTTTTCATATGAATTTGATGATTTGACCTTCTACAGAAACTTGATTTCGTAGTATCAAATACAAGCTATAACAAAATTGACGATTTCACTTAATTATGAAACCAAACATAATAAGGAATGTCTGAAGCAAGTGTGGACACTGGACAGTGAACATTGCGATTTCAAGTATTCATGAACAGCCTATGCACTACACACATGGGCGCCGACTCTGCGAGGCCCGTGAGTGCTCAGCACCACCAGAAAATGGCCATGCGAGGCCCGCCTATGCATGGGCACCACCAGAAATCAGCCAACAAGATGTGCTTTTTATGATATTATTTCTCTGTTGGCATTGCTTATCTATGAAAATCATTGCGTCTTTTACATATTTTCTTCTATCTCGATCAGATAGTCTACCTTACTATTAGATCTACTCCAGTTTTGTCCCGTCCCGTAGTCTGGACTCCATACGAATATGAAGAAAACTTCGAAATTCTGCTTATTCGATCCACTACAGTCATTTTTTTATAACGGACGAAGGCGACGATTTGAATGACTGCTAATTTTTATTGTACATGCTATAGTGATCCTCACTGCGCGAGAATTACCTGCCAGCATCACAAAAGCTGGATATTGTTTTGCTTGCGTTAATTAACAAATCAGCCTTGACTAAAATAATTGTCGCTGTGAAAACTATTTGAAAAGCTAAGCTATCTTCCAAATGTTAATATTGGGTCACTAAACAAGCTTAGTGGTTAATGTAGACAACATTTTTTATTTCTTGTGCAAATTTTGGTCTATTGTGTTGACCTAATTAGGGGAGAGTGCTCCAAGATGTCCATGCTAACGAAGATTGTGCTTTTCTTCTGTGTGGATTCCAAGAGAAGTACATGTTGATCCAAAGAGTGACCAATTTTTTTAAGCAATTGGGAAGAACATTTATTGAAGCCTTAAATCATATCTTTAAACAATAAAACAATGGGAAATTTGATGAGATAACAGCTTAAAATTTCACTATTTCATGTTGTGTAGATTTTTTTAAACAACGGAAAGGATGCTTTTCAAGTCTTAAACCACGACACCTTCATAAAAATTACAGCCTAAGATGCTACCATCGCGTGTAGCAAGAAAAAAAATCGAAAATGGTTAGAGGCACACCCCATCCCCAAGGCCCTTCGGCCCTTCCCTGCTCGGCGATCGTCCTTTGACCGCGAGTTCGTCCCCTAAAGCCATGAACAAGTCTCCGCCTATGAACAGAGGTAATTTCAATAACTCTCCTATCAAAAAAGGCTCAAAAAAATTTTCAGCGCTCACGCGCGGGTTTCTTCCACATTCGTTTGGGCACTCACACTCTTCGGGTCAACTCGGCGCCTATGACTACACAGCCAAATGCTTTCATGCTAAACATATATTTCTTTGCCGGATCGGAAAGTGGTGGTGACTGGGCACCACCGTACGCCTATGCTTTTGTGTACACGGATGACGAACTGTTAAAGATCGTCAGTTAGTGAGAGTCGTCACTTCAAATTTCGTGAAGGAGTTGTGAACGAATGTCGTGAAAGACGTCAAAGACATCAATACTAGATCTAAACAATGTTAAAAGAGAGAACTGATAAGAAATACGCTAAAGCGCAAAAGGCAAACGGACCTGATCAAAGCGCATGCAAAGCTCAAGAAAAAGGCCTACTCTGATTGGTAGGTAGAGAAGTCGCAAATTAGAAGTCGGTAGGCCTACTAAGGCATTGCCATCATACTGTCGTTACCATGTGGTGTGGTGATAAGTTACCCGTGCTGTGACAGGATCCTTATTTCGGAAAGTAGGCCTACACACGCCTCTACTACACAGTATACACTGACTTGGTGAGCATGAGGTCGAGCTAAATTTTGAGAAAGTCAAGACATATTGTAAGGCGCTATATAAATGCCCACATACATACATATATACACAAACATACATACATACATTCATACATACATAATGCAAACATACATACCTACATACATACACACTAGTGTGGTCCACAAAAATTATTTTTCAAATTTCTTTGATGGTACCCTCTCATTCTGTTACCCTGCCTTATTAGTGAATAAGTGTAAAATTTCAGCCTGATTGATTGATATTTAGTGGTCGCGCAATGCTCCTGACTTTTCACTATTCAAAACAATGCCGAAAAATAAGCAATGACAGCATTTAAAGTATTGCTGGACAACGAAACTTTTAGAATTTAGACTTTAAAATAAACTGATAATTGTAGACTGCAATTTAAGAGATTGAGTGGCATATAGATGTACTGAATGTTGATATAAAGTTAATAATTTAGTCATAAAATGATCTTTACAAATCACAGCAATGGCATGCAGCCAAATGCTGAACATAGGGTTTTCGATTGTTGGAGTCTCAGCAGAATGCCTAATGCATTTGCGTCAAGGAAATGAGCTCTGTGCTCAGATACAACCTGCATAATTAGATATTTCTGCCTTTCATTTTTAGTGATGGATGATTTGCTTTCTTGAATGAGTTTAACAACCCCTCAGCATTGACGTTTACAACCCTGACACTCTTTGTGCACTGTTTTGCCTTCTGATAATCCTGATTTTGTTTCCATTGCTCATTATCAATCTCAGTTAGGAACTCACATGGCGGTTCAACTACATGTACCTGATGGAAGTTCAAAGGTTTCGACGTTCCAAAATCTTCCACCTGTAAATACATGAGTCACCTGCAACTTGAATGTGCGTTTCAGACGCTCGTTTCGTTCTTGAATATGAGATGTCCTGGCCATCTTTTCCTGTACATGTTCGATGGTTGATGGCTGGGTCTAAAAAGGCCAAGGCTACCATGCATCTCCTTACACACATGATTATTGCAAATCCTTAGAAAGAGCTTTGGTGGTTGCTGCAGATATGAAACAATTTGTTTTTCGAACGCTTTATACCTGAAGATAGACTTCAGAATTCGAAGGTTGCTGGATGGTGTTGTTATCGGGTTAGGACAAGACATCATGCTTCTGTGTATACGAGACTAGGAAACAGGTTGATGTCTTTAACTGACATTTTTTCTGGTCTGTATGAAGGAATTGATCTTTGAACATCAAGATTCTGATGGAATACAATATCTTTGCCATCAATCTGACCTCATGTACTGCTCCGGGTGCCATCAATCGAATTCCACGTGATGGAATTTCACTACGAAAGGTGACAATGAGTTGAAGTAGTCCGTGGTAGTCGTCTCAGTGCTGCTTGCTAAATTAATAATTTTTGACGAATTGATTTGGATCAAGTCTGAGTTGATGAGTGCTGCCAGAGTATTTTTACATTTCGTATCCTGAATTGTTGTCTGGAGATGACTTGCAACAGTATCCATGAATGGCGAGCCCTCAGAGACCTACTTTTAGCAGTGTGATGTCTGATGGGCCACTTGTTGATGGTGCAAATGATTGTTTGAAATCATGACTATGACTCACATGATGCTGAAAAGCAAATTACAGTTGGTCTTTCTCAGAATAGTCTCTGTGCTTATTGCTTCAATGTCGAAGCACATCACTTTGACCCTGTCTATAAGCTTACTCTATAGCCACAATCTTTCAACAGAATTACAACAGCTTGTCTTGTTTTTCGTCTCTACCATGATTTAACCTTTGCACTCCGAGTAATTAATTCGCTCCGTAATGTATCTTGATACCAATAGCCATAGGCGTAGACTTGGTCCAGAAGTTGAGGGGTGGGACGAATGAGCGGCCGAAGGACGATCGCCGAGGGACGGCCGAGTCATCGACGACATTTGCATCGACCATATTTCTGACGCCTTTTAGTCGTTTTGTCGAAATCTAATGCAAATATAATATTTTCCAGACCAAACTGGCTGATGATCTTTTTCTACCTTACTTATATTTTAACAGATTTACCGATATTATCCTAACACTGTCGAAATGTCCGATGCTATTTTTGGTATATTTCTGAACTGTTTGGAGATTATGAGCATGTGTTTGTGGTGGGAGAGCGGAAACGGTCCCCCACCACAAATATTGGTGGACCGTCTCCATAAGTCGCCGCCCATGCCAGTAGTATACTGGCAATCTATCAAATAGCTGCTTTGCAGTATTACCAAGAGGGATCTTCCCATCCATCGAAAACATTACCATCAACTTAGCAACATGTACAATTGTACATCCGTAAATTTATTACTTCCCTCTTATTGAAAAAAATGACCCAAAGGTCATGTATACCCTTACTTTAAAAAGTATTTAAGTAAAAGAATAATAACATCAGCTTCTCTCTACAGACTGAAGTCAGCAATGCGTGTATGACAACCTTTATCACTAAATCACAAACGAATGTTGACATAATGTACAGTTGGGGTGCTGTAATATATCTCACCTTGTCGCGCGACCTCTAAACTTTGAGCAATTTTAATCAAATTTGGTAGGAATCATTGACACATGATGCATAACAGAATTAAAGGGTACCGTCACGCATTTTTCAAACTTTATTTTTTCCCATGGCTTTGTGGACCACACTAATACACACATGCATACATGCATACATAAATACGTACCTACGTACGTACGTACGTACATACATACATAGTATGTATGGTCCACAAAATTCATCTAACAGATTTCAATACTCCACATGGTTTTGTTTTGTTCCTTATCATGATTATAATAATCACAAAACATTTAATGAAAATAAATGACATTTAGAGGTCAACCCATTCGACACTTTTTATGTTATATGGACAGACGTAGATAAAATATTGTTCCTCCAAGGTTAATGTACAAGCTGAGCGACATTGAGCCGTTTGAGCGATGTCTAGGGGAGATTCCATTTCTCAATTACTTCAACACAGGTGTTGGCCTGAGAGTCACCTTCTTGTATGTCGCTCACCATTTTTGGGATTGCCAAGAGTTTTTCCTGACAATTTCCAGTGACAGTAGAAGCTATGCGGTCCGTAATTCCTTTGATCCGTCGATGCTGGGTACCATTTTGCTTTCTCAGTGGGGTAGTAGCAGGCCTGCCAGTATGTACTCCTGTTCTTCCATTGCAGCTGCTTCTTGTCTCTCTATTTTATGCCGAACTTCTGGATAATTTGATTTCTGAAATTAACGTCATAACAATACTAATCGCCAGTGTGGTCGCTTCATCTACAAACACATCATCACGGTCTGGAAGGCCAACAAGATACAATGCACCAACAACTAAACTAAAGAGGGCTGGAAGATGTTCTTTGATCTTTTTTGATAATAAGGCAGTTTGTAGCAGCTGTTTATGAAGCCACTGTTACAGTAGAGCAGCGTTTCCAAAATTTTTAAGCCACGGAACCCTTCACGTCCTAATATTTTCTGGCGGAACCCCAATGGTCCAATCTCAACTAAACGCATTGAATCATAATAAATAATAATAATAATAATAATAATAATATTCTCTTTATTAACAATCCGGTTGACAACCGAAACCGGTTACAATTGTACAATTATGACAATTTAAACAATTCACAAGAACGGAGATCACAGAATACACAGATCTTAACTATACTAACTGAGCAGACCGCCTGCAATAATCGGCGCTAATAGCAGCCTACAAAGCAAATCTGCCAAACGGGAGCTCGAACTCACTACCTCTCACACTCTTGGCCAGCGTTTTAACCACTACTCTACCGCCCCCCTCAATTCCCCTCGTTGCTTCCTGTGCAGAACGCACAGGAAGCAACGTTTACATATAATTCTAAGCAGGCTACATACCTAGACACGCTAAGCTATAGAAAGTTTATTTTTCTTACAATATCATGAAATATTAAATTGCACTGTTTTAAAAACCACGATTTGTGGAATGCTACTGAGAGTATGCCCTACATGAGGTTTGAATGTGAAGGGTCATTGAAATTCCGATTCATTCGTGATGGGTCAATTGTTCGTAGATAGTCTCCGTTAGAAGAGTTGGCTGCTTTTCACCTTCATTGAGTGGTTTCATATCCGACTATCGTAATTCATGAAAAGAAAGCATTTAAACAAGACAGTGTGCTTTCAGGTCATGAAAATGATTTGCGATTTCTGAACGATGGTTTCCTCGAGAACCATTAAAATCTTGTGAGTTTGGAAAGCGTTCCACGTTTCTAAATTAAATAAAGGAGGTTAGAAAGTAGAATTTACTCAATTTTGGCAAATTTTCACACAAACAAATTAAAATCACTATTCGTTGCTACTGCTGCAAGATCAGACTTGGCGATTCTTTTTAAAATTTTGCGTTTCACGGCGCTCAGACAAGTGTCGTCGAGTTAACGATAGCAACGATGACTACGTCTCTGTTCAGATTGAGGCCTAAAGCTCTGACCTACGTTACGTTCAGCAGTGATGTCTAAGCCTATACCTGGTATATATACAAACTACATACTAGCCTAATTATTGGATTGCTAAAAATAACTGAAAGGTCGGGTGAAGGCAAATCACAAAAGACAACTGACGGTAGTTTCAAACTTCCAGTGCATTTTCAAAAGCTGCTTGAAATGTTGTATTGCAATAAAATTTATCACAAAAAATTTCTTGTTTCTCAGCTTCTCGCGGAACCCTTGTGCTCAAAGGTTCCGCGGAACCCACTTTGGGAAACACTGCAGTAGAGTGTAGACGTAGGCCTACACGTACTATGAAAGGAAACTAGCCTAATGGTTGATTTCATATCATTCATTCAATTTACTTTTCCAAATGCGCTTATTATTGATTTATACGCCTGCCCGAGATTGAAAAGGCTAAAAGAAACTCTTTGATCCACCGCAGATGGTCTTTTCTTAGATTGTGGTCCTAAACTAAGTAAACAGGTGTTCAATTGGTCATTTCGTGTGATGAGATTTTTTGGTAGAGTTTGACTGAAGGGATAATAAAGCAAGTGTGTCAACCCTCTTACCTACATACCACTGAAAATTACAAGAAGTCAGGTTTTCCCCATGTAAACCTGAAGCCCTTTTCCTGATCGATTTGAGATGTCTAGAAGAGACAACGATACAATGTCTTCCATTTGCGGAAAGCTGAAAGTGAACACCGGTGCAATCTTTCAGTTAGTTTTACATTGCTTGGTGTCTCCTACTATCACCCAGTTAAGCGTAGGCCTACATTGTTTTCCCGAAGCCGCTGGTTTGCATCATCGCCTTCTCCAGTACATTCGTGCGCATCACGTGACCGAAAAAATAAGCTTCGTTTAAAAGGGTGGGACCTGTGAAATTCATTAAAAAATTAATTTGTGTCGCCCTAAGCCAGTGCTATCCAACCTTTTTGGCACCGCGGGCCGCAAAAGCAAGATTCTTCAAGCCGAGGGCCGCAACAATAAACTCAAAACCAGTGGCTAAACTTTATTGATAATATATAATATTAACATTGAAACGAGTATTAAAATTTAATATGGAATGATTATAATCTATCAATCTAGCTATTTACATATGAAATTTATTTACCGCCGGTTCAAGATTCCTGATCAGAGATGCTCCCGACCCAGAAATGGCCAAAGAGAAATGTCTTGAGCAGTTTATGAGAGAGTTGGACAAGTCCCACAGAAATAATAATAATGAATAACAGCATGTGGACAACACAATAAACGCTCAAGTCGACCATTGTCTTTATCCTTTACTTCATTTTACACAAAGTGCAAAAATTTAGTGAGCCCGTGAGGGCCACTTGAAATCACCTCGCGGGCCGCATGCGGCCCGCGGGCCGCACGTTGGACAGCACTGCCCTAAGCGGTACTTAAAACTAGACATGCAAATGCTCAGATAATGGTCTGCGCAGAAGGATGACATAGATTTGAATGTTCTGCATTTGCGAATGAAAACTAAACTTGTCAGCGTACAACAAAAGTAGGCTACATGTAATAGCACTAACCCTGAAAATCTTAGTTGTATGAGAAACACAGCCGGAGTGAAGTTCACATGTATGCAAAAGCCAACGTAAAAGAACCAACGGCAAGAGTTGTAGGATCTCGGTACGAGGTGCGAGAGTCCAAAGCATTTTCTGCAACCAAATGCAGTAGGTTATTCGTTTGAACTGAGGTATTCGTTAGCGTGAATTTATGTCAATACTGCGGGGTACTATTTTCATTGCACGCTCACTTAATTAAGATTACCATACATTTAAAACGAATATTGCATACTTAGCCGTGTCAACGGTAGGCTACTCAAAAAAATCGGTCACGGTGACAGTTGCAATTCCAACCAGTGACGACTGACGAACTATTGAGTTCTTCGATTGCATTGTTCGATATTTTCAAAACGACAGAAATAGTATATTGCTGAGACAAGATCGAAAGTAATCTGTGATTGATTCGATTTTAGCAGAACATCTTTTCTATAATTGAAGCTCTCATAATAGAACTATTTTAATAGAAATTTGAACAGCGGATCAACTTTTCATCTGTATTTCCATGCCATGACTTTCATCGACATGTCGCTGATAATCATCGTGACGTTTTGAAGACTCGTAAATAGGCCCAGAAGACAATGGCAATTGTTGTGGGACAAATCTCAGAAGGCATCTTTCTATTCGGATACACAGGATTTATATAGAGGCAGCAGCTGATGTAAATCGAAGCGCACCTGCTGCTTTCAGCGTGACTTCTTTACTTTCCACACAACATTTTGTGCATCATCAGAACAGTGGAAGTCTGACAGCTGCCAATCACTTGAATGGTCTTCCTGCATTCAATGGAATCCAAAAGACTAAGGGGTATACAGTAAAGGCGAGCGTCGATAGGCGCCAGTTGCGCATGTCTTTTGTCAGAAGCTTTCTCAGTATTAAAAGCCAGAGCTATATAAGGCGCTGACGCTATTAGCGAACCAGTTGAATTCTTCTTGAGAGAGAGAAATAACTGAAGATCACGATGACATCCGCTTATGTTCTTTGCCTCGTTGTTCTCTTGACGCAGTACCTGCCGCGTGCTACAGCATCGGCTGACGGTGACAAATGCCAATCGGTTGCAGATGCCGTAAGAAGGGACTCCTGCTGGTATGTGGATGCAACCAAACAGGTTATCCAATGGTATAAAGGCAAGCCGAAATCCTGTCCGGTGCCATTGTGCAGCGTAAGTATATATTTCCAATGAGAAATAACTGACTCAGCTGATGCGTTGAAAATCAGTGTTTAATCTAGATTGTTTGGGGGATGGGAATTCTCCACGATTGGCATTTCCCAAAGGAAAAATCTTGAGGTATTGTTCACATGTAGCCTATAAAATTGTATGCACCAGTTCTTACACCACTCCCGAAAACTCTACATGGAACATTGCCCCTCCTCTAAAATAAATCAAGTAGAGTATTAGACCTATATAAAATTATTGATTTATCGTAATTCGACAGCGCATTATTGAGATGTACTAAAAAGATAATCATATCAAAAGTACCGGAATTATGCTTCTTGTTTGCAGACTTCTGACCATTTCCCCAAAATAACTGAAACACCTCTTCTATATATGGAACATAGTTTTTCATTGTGTGCCGCATCAAAAACACTAATTAAAACGCAATGTAAATGTTCTACAGTGGTGGCCGTTTTCCTGCCAGTCAAGAGTAGGCTACTACTCTTACCCAACATGCCACGCTCGCCTCGGTCTCAACTAGATGTGCACGACCTCTATACATTTTTTGCATTTCAAAAGTTTAATTCGAAATAAAACAGCGTCTTAAAAATGACTAAACTCTTATATGGTTTATAAATTGCTTCTTTTCTGTCCTTAGCCTGCTATGAGTAGCTTGATATATGAAACTCTTGCTACAGATGAGATGCTGAACAGATTGACGTTTCATCTACTAGTGGGTTCAAGGAATAGCCTATAACCACATCAAAAGTCTAAACATTGCTCAGAAAATTATCCTTCAGTGCGCCCTAAGTAATAAGTAGGCCTAAATAAATAATCAACGATCTACGGTATTGACACACTTAATATAGCGCATTTTTCGTGCAGCAGAGGTTAGTCTAAATCATTGTGTAAAAATTATCTTATAACGAATAGTGGTGCAGAATGCGCATAAAATGCTCTTTGACAGTGCAATCCTTTGGTTGGTGGACTCGGAAACATCAGCAGGATTGATGTCGCTGCCGGTGTAGGTTCGAATTCTAAAGACAGCGAAGGGTCAAGTTCAGCAGACGAGACGAAGCCATGCTCTGACAAATTGTGTTCCGGTTGCGCTGGCGTAGAAGTACCAGTCACTGACTATTCATTTTCTCCGGATGACCCTACGAAGGGAAAGGGCTCGAAAACATTTGGACCATGCCAGGGAATAACGGTTTACAGGTAATTAACAATGAGCAATAATGGTCTCTAACTTAACGACCAGAAGCAGAGTCTATAAGCTTATTAATAATGGTTCACCGTCCACGTCTGTCAGTAGTTACTTGATTTGGGCGTCAAGTGAACATAGCAAAGTCACCTGACAAGCCACTAAATACTTCACAGCACACCTTCAATACCTACATAGTACATACTAATATAACATGAATAATTTTGGTCTGTGTACAGGCCCGGCCCTAGGGTCTGCGGGGCCCAAGGCGGGTCCTCAAGCATAATTTTTGCGCAGTTGGTTTTCTGTCAACAGGTCTATACGGCATCGGTGGAGGAGAATCACTTAAGATGAGACACTCAACGTTGTTTCCCAAATTTCTTTTGAGCTATTTGCGCTATTTTAAAATAAACCACGCAGATAGTATATACTGTAGTTTATACATTGACTTTCAAATGAGGCATCTAAAAGTTTAACAATTTCCAAGAAAGCGATATTATTGTCATTAAAAATTATTACTAGTATGTTCCAACTGTTGAGCAACTATATCTTTAAGATACTACAATAATTTCCATAATGTCAGATTTTGAAAATCCAATATTCTGGAATAACATCAGCGAATATGAAAATTTCAATCTTTTTCATTAAAACATCAAGCCAGCAGCAGCATCGCAAGTAGGCCTATTAAGAGTTGCAAGGTAACTAACGTCTTATATACGTGTTAGGTTTTTCGCAACTCTAGACAGTGGTAGCCGTACAGCAGTGACAAAAGGGGTGTTCCATCTTATGAGCAGTCCCATCTTAGGTGATTTTCCCCTGCTACCATAATTATGTAGCCCTATCTGAGTAATGCAAAATCATGTGCGCCCGCACTTAGAAGAAAGAGTGCTCTTACTCTGCCAGGAAAATGTAGGGTTTTTTTTAGCAACTAGTGCTTACGTTTTGGTTTTTGACAAATTTCTTTGCGCCAAAGCACTAATGAGGCTAGTTATTCACAAAGTGATACGGAGAAATTTACATTTAGACACCTCTCTGAAAATATCCATGTTCTAAATTTTCTGCTTTGCATTTTTAACTCTCGCTAAAAATGTCCAAACTACCATTGTGTTTTGCCCTCTCCTGCAAAAATGTTTGCGGACGTTCATGTGCAAATTTGAAGCAACATGAGTTTATTATTGTTTTCTGGAGAAAATTCTGAATGTAGGCTTAGGCCTAGACTACGACAGCAGTTGTGACTCGCTTTAGAGAAGTCTCGTTCTTTCAAAATCACCCAGAAACATTCACATGGCAAATTGACTGCAAGCATTATTGCTATGCGACATAACCATTATCAATATCGACAAAGAAAAAACATTTATAGCCAGCAGCGCGGGGTCCTAGAAATGCGGGGCCCTGGAAGCGCGGGGCCCAAGGCGGCTGCCTGGCTCGCCTTGCCCTAAGGCCGGGCCTGTCTGTGTATGTATGAGCACTTGTTATAACGTCCTTTCAAGAAAACTACTCAGAGGCGTTCCCGACTGCAGCGCAGACATTGAATCGGAGTTTCACGCTGCAGCGCATGAGCAATTGCGAGTGCAGGACTTGCTCATGGTCTCCTATGGGGGAGTCTCAGGGTCGTTTTTACCATAGGTCCATTCGGTGCACCAAATACCTCTGAGTCCTGAGACGAGCTTTATTGCCACTTCCCAAAATGTCATATGCAAAACTTATCCCAGTTTCACTTGAAATTAGGTCTAATATAATAGGCCTAATGCAAGCCGCACATAGCATTGGTAAAAAAAACGGCCGCTTAACCGGCACGCACCCTGTAGTAGCTTTTCGCATCGGCGTTCACAGGACCTTTAAAACGGCTCTGTGGAGTCGAACCCGCAAACTTCCGTCTCCACGGTACCGAAGTTACACCACGGTGCCACCCGTGCGGCGTGGTGATGTTGCGTCAAACAATGCAGATAGTTCTAAACATTGCTTTTCTGTAAATGTCAAATGAGTCTGTTTGTCGGTTGACTTCTGATTTAGATGTCGTTGCCCAAATCCAACAGCAACTACCGTACAGCCACCGATTCCATTTACAACCAGTTATATAGACCCATACGGTCGGTAATGGATGTGCAGTGTGCACTGTGTACTGATTCAACGATTCGATAATATGGTAAATTTAAAGTCAAAATTTTCTTCTGCGTTCATACAACGAGTCTGATGACTTCTAGCCGTCCCAGTTTATTGTTCTACGAATACGTTTTTTTTATTATTTCTGAGTCGTCTGAGTACCGGTAGGGTATACCTCGGAGTTATAACCTTACGAAATCGAATTCGATTATCTTGGAATATTAGCAAATCAGAGTTTTCTGAATAACAAACAATAAACCTCTCTGTAATAATTATGCCACCAATTATAGGCGATTTATCGTCCCTCTTCGTTTGGTTCTTCATTTCTACTGCAATGATATTATTACATTTTCACGACTCTCTGTCTTAACGTGTTGCCAATAGACCCATAATTGGGGATTTTTAGAATCTTAGGACTCAAGCCTCAGAGTTTATTTCATGTCAGATCAATAAACCGATATTGTTTATTGCTGATAAAAGTCAGACTAATAAACTTACTAGTGATGCTATATTTGATGTCAATGAAAAGTTCCGACCCAACTTTCGGGGTTCGAATCCTGGTCGAGACAGGGTTCTGTTGGATCTTAACATGGAACCGATTTCAACCATGGGCGGAAACTTAGAGGGACAAGGGGACGGTCCCCTCAATGAATGTGGTGGGGGTAACGGCCCATGCATTTGTCTCCCCCCCCCCAATCGTTAAGTTGTTAGGACACGCACACAATTGATGAAACACACTGTAAGGTTATAACGTTAGAAGATAGAACAAGAAGAGATCTTCGGACAAGGTGATGACTAAAAAAGTCATCAACTTTTTTGCAGAAAAGTTGGTATTTCCATCGACATTTCGGACGGATGACTAAAAAAAGGTCGTCAACTTTTTTTGCCATTCGTCCGCTTAAAATGTTCGGCCGCTCGTTTTCGTCCCCCGCAAGTCTCCGCCCATGATTTCAACTCTCCCGCCTGTCGGTCCAGTTTTGGCAACGCGTGTGTGAATAAACTGGTTCTGGCTACTTCGCTTTTTGGCCGAGGTGTAAAGTCACGAGTTGACGATTACAATGTCAGCTATAATGTCTATACGCTGGCCGAATAATAATATGTCGATGGGAGACCAGACGGCGAAATAGGTGACTGATCGGCGACCTGCACTTTTTTCTGGGACTGTGAAAAATTAAATTCATAACATTGTGTGATGCACGGTGACCGATCGACTAGAACGACCGGTCTGTAACGCTGATTCGTTAACAGGGGTTAACATTTAACATGGGTTAACATTTAGCATGGGTTAACATCTAACATGGATCAACGTTTAGCATGGGTTGGCACTTAACATGGGTTAACATTTAACATGAACTAACATTTAACATGGGCTAACATTTAACATGGGTTAACATTTAACATGGGCTAACATTTAACATGGGTTAACATTTAACATGAGTTAACATTTAGCATGGGTTCGATCATAATTGCAGGAACGCCGCCGAGGCGTGGGAACCTCTAAACTTTGTATGAACGGAGTCTACGGAGATATCAAATAGCAGTTGTATAATTATATGACATTGTAAGCCTGTGTCTGCATAGGGACTGACTTACACAGGGCTAACCTATCTGGTTTTATTCAAATTGAGCGATGCTAAATTATATTTACCAGTCTTACAGCTGAATTCGTAATCGTAATCGTAAGTTCGTGAGTCCAATGATGTTCTGTCTGGATGAAAATAAGAATTTATTATTGAGGACTGTTACCAAATTATGTTAAATCTCTGCTAACGCTTCAGTCGCCTGCGTTAGTTCTTGATGCAATCGATTTGCAGTTAACATGCGGATAAATTTTCAGCAATTGGACAGCCTTTATAAATAAGATTAATGTTTTGTCTGTTTTCTTGTTCAGATATTTGAAGCAGAGACCATCGTTTCAGAAATATTGCACACGCACGAAATTGAATCGGAATTCTGAAATGCATCGTCAGACTAAAATTTTGATTGACTTTTCTGTTCAATTTGTTAAGACATGCATTTCCAAAGAGACCGAAAACGTTCAGCAAAATGTTGCCTTCATTCTTTCTCCTGCTTCTAGAGATCCTGCAAAATTGTCTACAATAGCAATAGTAATAGATATAATGATGATGATGATGGTGTGATGATAATGATGATGGTGGTGGTGGCGATGATGATGATGATGATGATGATGATGATGATGATGATGATGATGATGATGATGATGATGATGATGATGATGATGATGATGATGATGATGATGATGATGATGATGATGATGATGATGATGATGATGATGGTGATGACAATATAGTGACAATAGAGATAATAATTAGAAGGAGAAGACAAACGCTCTGTCGTTCTATCTCAGTCTCTGCATGTGTGGCTCAGTGTGTCCGCCTCTCTGTTTGTCTATACGCGACCAATAGCCTATGTAGGCCTAAATAATTATGCAGATATTTGCATAATATGCATCTTTTTGGCCGAGCTAAAGTGGGAATACCTGATATTAGTTCCTGTGCTATAATAGATACTTGAATGAATGAATGAATGAATGAATGAATGAATGAGCAAAACAGAGTAAGAGAGAGTCTGCTTAGATGAGTCCATTTGGCTATTTTAGGTACAACCTTCAGACAGAATAAGGCTCCTCGATTGTGCCTCCTCCCCTGCAGTAGCTGGAATAGCTTCCCCTTTGGTCACTACGTTCCCTTCCGCTGGACTTGTCCAACTCTTTTATAAACTACTCAATTCTTTCCTCTTTGTCAGTGTCTGGGTCGGGATCACCTCTGTATAGTCATTTTAAAGTGGCGCTATATTATTTCTCTAGATGAATAGATAGCCCCCCTAAGCAAATGAGTTTCGTTTAAATAATTCGCTTCTTCGAGGATTACGATCTTGAGTTATGATTAATCGCGCACTTATAAAGAACAAACTGAATTGCTGTAGTTTGTTATGGCCCAGAGTCCATTAAAGGCAGTCCTGAATGCATGTATTTTCCTAGATCAGGTCGTAGAAAAGTACAGCATGAATCCTTTGTGTAGACTGTAGACCGTACTCAATAACAATTATTAATAGTCGAAGATATAATCTCGATGATTCTATCTTGGATGCACTGGCTTGACTATCCTCCAAATAGTGGTCGTGACTGTTCCTCTGCAACTCTGCTCACTACTCTTCCCTTCTATCCTCCATCGACTTCTTCTATTCCTTCTCCAAATACGAATTTAGTATGCTTTGGTCGCAACTTTAGGTCGCAAAGCAGAACAATAGGCTACATGGTCATATGTTTCCAAATGAATTTGATAATTTGACCTTCTACACTACAGAAACTCGATTTAGTACTATCAAATACAAACTAAAACAGATTGGATAACTTCGCCTAATTATGAAACCAAACATATAATATAAGTAAAGACAGGCTAAAGCAAGCGTGGGCAGTGAACATTGCGATTTTAAGTATTCATGAACAGCCTACGCACTACACAGCCAGATGCTTTCATGCTAAACTTATATTTCTTTGCCGGACCGAAAAGTGGTGGTGAGTGGTGACTGGACACCACCGTCACCACCGTCACAATAGAAAGCTACGCCTATGCTTGGGTGTAAATGGTTGTTGAACTGTTAAAGATAGTCAGCAAGATTAAGTGAGAACCGTCAGTTCAAATTATGAGGAATTGTGAACGAATGTCATAAAAGACGTCAAAGATATCAATAGATATCAAGACGATGTTAAACGAGAGAACTGATAGGAAATATGCTAAAGCACAAAAGACACAAGGACCCGATTAAAGCGCATGCAAGGTACAAGAAAAAGGCCTACAGTAACAGATACTCTGATTGGTAGGTAGAGAAGCCGCAAATTAGAAGTCGGTAACAAGGCATTGCCATCATACTGTTGTTACCAAATGGTGTGGTGATAAGTTACTCGTGCTGTGACGGGATCCTTATTTCGGAAAGTAGACCTACGCAGTATACACTTGGTGAGCATGAGGTTGAGCTAAATTTTAGGAAAGTCAAGACATATTATAAGGCGCTATATAAATGTCCACATACATACATACACACATACACAAACATGCATACATACATTCATTCATACATACATAATACAAACATACAAACATACATACATACATACATACATACATAGTATGCATATATGTATTTATGTATTACATACATACATAAATACACTAAATACATACATACATACATACATACATACATTCATACATACATACATACATACATATGTATACATACATACATACATGCATACAAACATACATACATACATACATACATACATACATACAATGTCATACATACATACATACATGCATGTGTAGGAGAGAACTTCTGTGGCGCCCGATAAGCAATGAACTCTATTACCATCCAGACTGTCATGCTCACCTGCGTAGCAATACAAGACCATGAAGGCGCCAGGAAGTCTGGTGCCCAGGCCCACTGATCAAATGGCCAGCTGCCACGCGAACAGATGTAGGCAGACGCACAGAGACAGATACAGAGTGACAGGGAGGGACGTACGAGCAGCCATACATACATATACACATACACACATACACACATACATGCATACATACATACATAAATACATACATACATACATACATACATACAATGTATGTATGTATGTATGTATGTATGTCAAACATACATACATACATACATACATACATACATACATGCATACATACATGCATACATACATACATACATACATACATACATAAATACATACATACAATGTGTGTATGTATGTATGTATGTATGTATGTATGTATGTATGTATGTATGTATGTATGTATGTATGTATGTATGTCATACATACATACATACATGCATACATACATACATACATACATACATACATACATACATACATACATACATACATACATACATACATGCAAACATACAATGCCATACATACATACATACATACATATGTACATACATACAAACATACAATGCCATACATACATACATACATACATACATACATATCACATGGATACATTACACAGATACGAAGGATGAATTGGTTTAGAAATCAATTGTGACCATGAAGCAACCAATTTCTCTGAACTGTGGTTATTGTAATGGCAGTCACAGCTGCTGATGGTGATTCGGGTAGACCTACAGATGCGGAAGAAATTAAAGTTGCATTGCCACAAACACACAGATAACCTAATTACATTCATGCAGGCTACAAATAAATACTTATCCCTAAAAATCAGACAAATGGATGAATGTGTTGCATTTATTGTGCAATCCTATTAACCAAGTAATGACGAAGCTAGCAAACGCACTACTTGCTCTTTCGTTCAATCCAAACTGGATGTAGCCTATCAATGTGGATTATTAATTCATGCATGGTGAACATTTTAAATTAAGACAACTATTAAGCCTATTACTGTGCACCGGACAATTTATTGATATTGTGAAGGCAGTCAGATTTTGCTTGTGAAAAACAGAGCTATTGCTCAATGATCGTTATTACATGGGCCTATTACACGTACTTTCGCTAGCAGTAAATTCTTTCCCATTTTAAAAGCGAATCGAAACATTAGAATTAGTTATGGCTACTCGCGCTGGCAAGATTGTAAAACTTAATGTTTGTCTGAAAATTTAACGATGTTCTGAGCAACAACAAGAGGACTCAAGATGGTTTCAACTAGATAAAAGTAGGCATAAATTTCATGCCAATTTAGTTGATTTAATTTGAAGAAGACTTCTATCAGATTTAGGCCAATAGTTTTCTTTAAATGCGTTGATAGTTGGCTTAGAATGGGCATTGTCTTCACACCATGACACGTCGTCTAAGGTCGAAGGTGATCACTGATCACAAAATAGTCCAATTAGACGGCGACATTTGAAGAAGAAATTCAGAAAACGTTTGTATCGTCTCTAATTTTGTGGTAAATATAACGATAGCAGCTGACATCAATCGAAGCTCATCAACTGCCTTCGTTACCTTCAGCACAGTATCTCTCAGGCAGTGTTCAATCTATGAATCCCTACGGGCCTACGGCAAGTCCCTCAGAATTAACTCCCCAGAAATTTTTTTACAAAGTGATACACCTTTGGTTGCTGCTTACATTTATTGTATTTGTATTACATGAACTGTTACAATATAGAATCTTCCGTGATATTATTTAAGATTAAATGATATATAATGATATTTAACTAGCCTAGTTAGCTACACCGGTAAACGAGAGCGGCATTCGTCTGTTGGTTGCAACGGACTGCGGTTCAAGCCCCGGGCTGGGAGTTGACATTCAGAGATTTAGATATCTCGGGCTAGCACGTGTGGGACGCAGCGGCGCAAGCTCCTAGGACCTAGGACAAGTTGCTTACCCATCATTGTCTGTGGGGAAGGCAACGGGAAACCACCTCACTCATCTCATCCCCAGGGGCGTAAAGCCAATGAACCTGCCTTCGGGCAGAGCACCATCATCATCATCAATGGTATTTGGCTACATCTAGGCCTATCTACTAATTATGATATTATGATATCATATTAGAATGAGCATAATTTATTTTATTGTTGATATTACTGTTTTTGTAATATAGATGGCTTCTCTCCGGTGTTAGCTTTCAAATTTCAAAGTGTTTAATTTCAAAATTGTTTTCCCTTGAACACTTAGTAATATAAAATCATTACCACGCTGGCTTCCCACTTTTGGTAGATTGGCTTGCTCTGTGAACCATTTGTAACAATTTCTGCTGTCTACAGTCATTGAGGGCCTACTCGTATTTAGTCCAGCAGCAGCAAAACTGAGTTACTGCACTTGAAAACTAGAGAAATTATTAGGTCTACTCATTAGGCCTATGGTTATTAAGGTCTTAAATCAATATTTTTACCTGCACTGAATTAATAAAGTAACTTTGTTAAGTTTGCAATCTAAAATGCTTCCATTACAAAAATGTGGAAATTTAAAAAGAAATAATTATCGTAATTGAAAGTAATTGAAAGTAGGCCTATAGGTTATTTATTGAAGTCATAGACCACTCTTCTCAGCACTGAAATAGGCCTATTATGAGAGATTATTAAGGAGACAGCTTCAAATTATATAAAGTTCGTATGCGAGAGGGCACATCTCCTCCCAAAACCCCTAGACTGCTCGGCGCCACGTTCCTCGGGATCGTCTCCCAGACTCTTGTCTGCCCCACCCCATCTTTATTTCCTCAGAGGAGGAGGAAAAGATTAAACACTGTCTTGTAGGTGGGTCTCGATAGAAGAAAACTAGAACTGTCAATCACTTGCATGATGTTCTTCCGTTTGAAAACAGGTCACTTCAGTAAGTAGCAGCTAACATGACGTATGACTGTAACGTTGCCTCTCTTCAAATGTCTTTAGACGCTCTTCAGTATTAAAAGGAAACTAGCCTAACGATTGATTTCTGTCAGATATTCAATTTACTTTTCCAAATGCACTTACTATTGATTTATACGGCTGCGCATGATTGAAAAGGCTAAAAGAAACTCTTTGATCCACCGCAGATGGTCTTTTCTTAGATTGTTGGCCTAAACAGGTGTTCATTTCGAGTGATGCGATTCTTTGATAGAGCTAAACGGAAGGGGAAATAAAACTAGTGTGTCGAATCTCTTACCTACATAGTACATAAGCCTACCACTGAAAATTACAAGTAGTCAGGTTTTCCCAATGTAATTCTGAAGCCCATTTTCCTGATCAATTTGAGATGTCTAGAAGGGATAACGATACAATTTCCTCCATTGGCAGAAAGCTGAAAGTCATGGGCGCCCGCACATAGGGGCAAGAGGGGGCACTTGCCCCTCCCCCTTGGAAGTTGAAACCTATTTTTGTAAATGCTACTTTTTGGTTCATAACAAATTTCTTTGCACTAAAGAAATTATATTCTTAAAAAACAATTATAAAAAGACTAGAAAGTGAAACTGAGAAATTTACATTCAGAAATCTCCATGAAAAACACCAATGTAGCCTATGTTCTTAATTTCCTGCTTTGCATTTTCAACCCCTTCCTGCAAAAAACTTCAACCGTGACAATCGAGCTTTGCCCCCTCCTGCAAAAATTTCTCCGGGCGCCCATGCTGAAAGTTAACACCGGCACAATCTCACAATTAGTTGTACACTGCTTGGTGTCTCCTATAATAGTGTCACCCAGTTGCAAACCAGCGGCTTTTCAGAAGCCGCTGGTTTGCAGAGTTATCAAGTCTATGAGTTTTACTTGACGTTAAAAATAGTCTTAAGAGTAAATAACAAAACACTGCATCATCATCATCCTTATCCACAGTTCTGCATCGATTTCTAGGCTTTGCATGAAATAGTCCAACAACGTTGAGTCAACTAAAATTCGTTGCAAAATGACGGCTAACTTTGCATGTGATACAAACGGTTCCATGACATTTAAACACGCGACAGATAATTAATCACGCGATACCTAAGCTCATACACTTAAACACAAGAGAGATAAACACAAGGATAGATAAACCCACGACAGATAAACACATGGACAGATAAACACACGACAGATAAACACATGAACAGATAAACACACGTAAGATAAACACGCAGCACTTAAATACACCATATGAAAGAAGATAGATGAACACAGCGACATATTAAAGCGAGATACACATGATATAGTACTCTGGCTGTGAAGAGCTGGGATCTTACCAAAATTGATATACAAGAGATTTTTGGTTTTATATAATCAGGAACTGTTAGTGAACCACAGAAAAAAGTCCCAATGATTTGTGCAATGGGAATTTATGTAGCGCCCAACACAAGTTTGAGGCAGGGTCAATTCAAACCAAATCAACCAGGGGTGCACACCATACCTCTTTTGATTTTTCTATAAAATTAAATACATAAACTACAAAATAAGGAATAACAGTGAAATTTGAGTAGAATATCTCAAAAATCGACCAGATATTAATTTTTTAAGTTATTAAGGAAAATACGAATCGTGAGAAAACGGCATCGTCCACCAAGTTAGGCCTTTAGGATAGAATCCGATATACGATGAGTGATGTTGAGATATTGCCTTGATGATTATGTTCTTGATCTTTGTTGCTGACGATTCAATCTTCTAATGTTTTCAAATGAGCTTTACACTTGTAACTCTGATACATAAAAGTTATTGTTACAACGTCAATATATTTCACCATTCTTATTCTCCATAACTTTAACATAGGCCTACTCTAAATTCCCGCAGCCTATATTACTGTTGAACGTCCTTTTGTTGAGACGCCAAAGGTAATAGAATCTGCGTGTGCACTGTGCAGCCATATCGTAATGATCAACGGCGGTGTAACAGGTGAAGCCTTCGATTCTGCTAAAGATTTTCATACACTAAAGTCGTTGTAGCCTATAGCAAAAAAGGTACAACATTCAAACTGGATTAGATGACCAGTCGGGCACTGCACACTGTGATGCACAAACTTTGTTTACAGCTAATGTCTGTCCTTGTGTTTATGTATCGTGTGTTTGAGTGTCGCGTGATTATCTGTCCGTGTGTTTATCTGTCGTGTGTTTATCTGTCCTTGGGTTTATCTGTCGTGTGTTAAAGTGTCTGTGTTTAGCCTAAGTGTCGCGTGATTATCTATCGTGTGTTTAAATGTCGGAACACCATGCAAACATATTTGAAAGAAATTCCTACTACTATGATGAGCTGTTAGTTAGAATACAAGACAAAAGTGCCTGTCGATTAGGCCTAGGCCTATCTAGTTCTGCAGCACAAGTGTTTGTGAACAGAACCAAATATAACTTAATCGGTGTAGCCTATGTTGATGATTGCGATCAAAAATAGCGACGCACATAATCGCGATTGCAGAAAAAGGATGATCAAAACGGCGATTGATTAGCCTAATGAAAATAAATCTTGTTAACATAGAAATTGGATTGACGAAAAGAATTCACGATTAAATGGGAGCTGGATTGTTTAAAATAATTCTTGGTAAAATAGAAGTTGGATTGATGACAGGAAGTCATGCTCAAATGGAAGCCGGATTGATGAAAATACAGCCTAGTTGCAACCCACTAACTCGATTCGATTACCTGTCTACGCTGCAGCCTTTCTACTTCACGACTTAGGCCTACATTCCATATGGTCTTCAGCCGGTACCCACCCAGGCTGCAAACATATTCCAATTAATTGCTTCTGTTTGAGACTGATTTAGTGATTTCAGTTAAAAATAGCGATCACAAAATGGCGATTTAAAAAACAGCAAGTGTACAAAATAGTGACAATCAATTTAGCGGTTCATTATAAAATTATAGGCTAAACCATTTTCTTCAGTTTCTACTCTAGCGAAAGTTCTTTTCTTTCTGCCATCAATCCAACTTTTATTTGCTTAGAATTATTTTCTCCAATTAGCTTCCATTTATTGAGGAATTATTTTGATCCATCCCTCGTCTATTTTACCAAGAATTATTTTCAACAATCCAACTCCCATTTAATCATGAATTTTTTTCATCAACCCTGTTTACATAATAAGCAACTAGGCTCTGTTTTCATCACTCCGGCTTCCATTTAAGCATTGTGTCACGATGTAGACCTAATAGCATGGGCGGAGACCTGGGGGGACAGGGGGGACGGTCAAAGTGTTGGGGGGGACGGCCCATGCATTTGTCCCCCCCCCATCAATGTTTGAGCGTCAAGACTTTTTTTGGCAGCGAAAATAGCAAATTTCGTCGAGATTTTGGCCGGATGACTAAAAAAAAAGGTCATCAACTTTTTTGGCGGCGAAAATAACTTTTTCCGAGATTTCGCCGGCAGAAATTTTTCGGAAAATCTGGCGTCTTTCCGGTCCCCCCCCCCCCAATTCTCGGCCCAGGTCTCCGCATATGCCTAATAGTAGATTAGCGATGCATTGGAAACGAAGGAACGCATTTCTATTAGTTGCGAAATCGATGAACACTATTAAACTCTCTTTAATAAATTATAGTCTTTATTGCGTAGATCTGCACAACTGACAACTGCTTCATTCATCTCTCTGAATTACTTTGTGCATTTAAATATTCCTACCAGCATACCGGGTAGGCCTATGTGGAAACTGAATTGCTGCATTTGACCACCATAGCCAATACGAAATTCTGCTCATAAATAGCATGCAATGAGAAGAATAAAACTTATTGACAGCATAATAGCATATCGATCTTGTCTGTCTTTCTTATTCCATCTCGGCTCGACTTCCCAAATGTCATTTCTTTTCTAACGTTCTTGACCGATTTTGCGATAGAGGCTTTCTTCTGAGCGCTGTCTTTCTTCATCAATTCAATTCATTTCAAACGACACACTCGACATCGTGGGCAAATGCGATTCCTTTCTAACGTATACACACAAAAGGCGGGTTCAATCTGCAGGTGCATGTTGACAACAGACAGCAGAACGGCGTCTTACAACTACTAAGAAATGATAATTCTTCCTGTCTACAATGACATCGTTTTATTTGATGACCGCAGGTGTTCTTCGGTCGATAGCATGCCTATATAAGACAGCGACTTCAGAGACGGAGACAAGCATCTTTTTCTTCTTCTTCTCAAGAACTGCTCTGATGAACAAGATGTCCGCCGTCTATTTCCTCTGCTTCGTTGTCTTCTTGACGCAGGAGTTGGGCTGTGGTGCAGCAAAGGGCAACAGTGTCAACAACTGCCAAATGATTGTTAATGCTATTAAACAGAATTCTTGCTGGCAAGGGGACAGTGGTAAAAAGATTCTGCAATGGTTTCGACCACCATACCAACCCGCTCAAGCAGCGCCAATGTGCTATGTAAGTTTGTACGATGAGACCTGAGAGTATCATTATTATGAATCATATGATATGATTCATATCCGATACTTGGGTCTGCTGTTCTTAGATTATCCTAGGCTATGTCTTAACTCTATCGCTCCAACGCACTTAAATAGTGCGGGGTCTAAATTAAAAACGAAAGCATTAAATTTAGATTTCCTGAATGTTTTAAATCTACCTAGTGGATCCAGAAATTAAAGCAGATCAAAACAAGCTTCATAGATTTTTTAGTATCGTTGAAAATTATCGGCAGGCCACCAATAGATAGACCTAAAGTTAATAATTGTTCAGGCATAATTTATTGAATACCAGTAAAACTTCTTGTGGTCACATCTGCCTTTGAGAAAAAAGCTTTAAAATGAGTAAAAATTTAAAATAGGAAGTTATATAATGTTTTCTTTTCTATCTTTCACAATGATAATGTCTCTCCGCTTCTAACAACTCTTGCCGAATTTGTGATGTAGAACAAAATGATATTCCTGTAACAGCCGGTGCCACGTGATATTCTATCCCCTTAAAAATTTCCGGGGGATGAATTAATATATCCCCCGGATATAATATACCTGTTTAGACTATACGGGGAAAATAAACCATTCTATACCCTTAATTGTAAAATGAGTATAGCTGAAAAGTCTATGTTTTAATCAAAATTTAAAGTGACTCTAATTGATATAAGGGTCCTAAACAATGTCTAGAGCAAAGCAACTCGAATTTACTTAGTGGCTCAAAGTATTCTTAAGTGTCCTCGATGTTCTAAGTGCTCTAAAAATCAATGCAAGCAAAATTATCTAGTAGGAACAAACAAACCTGTTTGTGTCATTGTTCAAAACAAAGCAGATGGAAGTAAATTGGAAAAATAATACACGCGGAAGTGCCTTTTTTCAACTACTCTTCATCTGGGGGATACGATAAATAGTTTACGGGGAAATAATCTATTTCATGACACCGGCTTTACAAAAAAGATACGGCGCATTAAAACCCAGGTGCATCGGGCTCTGAAAGTCAGACTGCAATTGAGTAATCTACAGCAGTAACTAGCTATCTAGACACCTGCTATTGCACCGTTTCAACGCTAACTAGGCTAGATCAATAGCAAAACAGTGGCATAGAATTGCGTATGAAACATGTTCTTTGACAGTGCAATCCATTGTCCGCGGGACCTGGAAGCTTCAGTAAGATTGAAATAACTGATGGGCAAGGTCGTCAGCTATATTCGAAGAAATTATGTTCCATCTGCATTGGCGTAGAAGTGGCAGTCACCGACTATTCCTTTTCTCCGGATGATCCTATGAAGGGACAGTGTTCCAGCACATTTGGCCCTTGTCCCGGAGTAACGGTCTACAGGTAAGTACGTACATGTAGGCCTAATACTTATTGACGATCAATAATTGGCCGGAAACTCATGATAATGTCACTCTGTTACACAGACATAGATATAATGCTACAAGTCTATGTAAAAATCAGGCGGTCATTGATCGGCAGGACCTTTTTGTTCCCAGCGTCAGGACAGCCATAGCTCAATCCAGATGCCTTCATGGAATGAACTTCCACCATCAGTTCGCTCTGTCATCCTCTCTGGTAGTCTTTCCTCGTCTTTCTCTCGCCTCAACTCTTGCCTTTTCTCGGGTAGATCACACTGGGAGCGCTCTGATAGTCTTTTGCTGTGGCAACGCTTTATAAAATGATCATAATTATATGCCAGGCGTACAACACAATAGATTGCACAGTCACTCTGCTAGCCTGCGGCTTTAGTGCAAACTGCAAAGTAATGTTATGTCGCAGAAGTGTGCTAACCAGGAAGCACGAATAGAGCTATATAAGTCCGTAAAGGGTTTAATTAAAATTTTAAACCCCATGCAAGGTATTTACGAGAGAAAGAAAGAAAGTGAAAGAAGTGGTTGGATATACAATTCGATGTAAATACACTGCTCGCCAGTGGCGTCGCTAGGAAAGGCTATGGGGGTTAAGCAACTATTAAAGGCTAAACCCCCTAAAAAAAGGCCATCCGGTTTTTACATGGAAATATTTCTACGATTTTCGACCCGGATGACTAAAAAAAATCGTTTTAAATTTTGGCGGATGTAAATGTAAAACTTCCTCCTCGAGGTTTCAGCGCCTCCCCCCCCAAAAAATTAAATCCTGGTGCCGCCACTGCTGCTCGCAGTCAACCATGCTGCCAGCAGCTGTGCAGGACAAGATTGACGAGATCTAGATATAAGTGTCTAATTGTTGAATTCGTCGGTTTAACCAAGATACCACGAAGATGCAGCAGATAAGACAATGACTGATAACTTGAGAAGTGATAGATCACATATGGTGAAATGTCAGCTGTGTGGTCGCCATTGTAAAGCCACTCCCAGTAAGTGACTTTAAACCTCTATCGCTGTATAGTCGGCAAACATAGTCCGTAAAATATACTGATTAAACATTTATATAGCTGAGCCCTTCTAGCAAGGCCGTAACTAGGGGGGGGGTTTGGATGTTTGAACACCCCCGAAATGGAAAAAATAATTGCATTTACTAGCACATGATGTAAAAACCATGAAATAAAACCATGAAAAAAACACCTCCAAAAATTAAAAGAAGTGAAAAATAGAATGAAATGGTGACATTTTTCGGAAGATTTCGGTCGGATGATTAACAAAGGTCATCTATTTTTTCGAGAAACTGAAGAAACACCCCCTCCCCAAATCAAATCCTGGCTACGGCCCTGCCTTCTAGTTCCTGTAATAAGAAACTAATGTTATATCGTCAACTTGAGCAGATTAGACCTGATTATGATTTGTGGTTGATGTCATTAACATAGAATCATAGAAAATATCTCTATAGTCTAATTGGACCTAGTGTGATCATTATATCATGATATCATTTGGATAATGGAGGGTGGATGTATGCATATTAAAGGATAGAATGATAGATGGTGTCCCACTTGTGCTGTTCAAGTGGGACACCCTCTTAGCAGAAAGGGTAACACTGCGACAGCAGTGGAAACCGCTGATGCTGTCATGCTGTGTGTGGTGATGATTCCAGGAACAACATTGTGGAAGAGAATGAGGTCGAAATATCCAACCGATATCCAGCCTTCTCGCATCGTCCATTCGCTCTTCGAACAGATCTGATCTACTAGCCCAACCTAGCGCCTCTGCACTATAGAGCATCTATGGCTCAGTCTTGGTCCTTTGCCTTAATAATAATGTTGCAATGGTCCATCTCTTTGGAATACTCTGCCCCATTGACTCGATCTCAAATCCCTCAGCGTCATTCGTTTTCTCAAAACCTAGCTCTTCTCTCGTAGCATTGCGAACCGGGATCTCGTCTGCAGAACAGTTGTTCAGAGCGTCTTGATTTACATCATTGTGTTATATTGTACAAAACCTTTATAAAGCGCCTATTTTAGTATGGTGAATCATTCAGAAACAGGTTTTGAAGAGAGAGAATGCAGAGTAGAAGTGTAGAGCGAACAGAAGGAGAAAACGCATTCCAAAGAGAGCAACCAATGGCGGCATATGATCAACACTGAGTCATAGTAGATCTAGAGCTAGAACCAATAGATCAAGTCTGCTGGATGAACGAGGTGGACGTGGGAGGTAACTGAATGAGGACGAAGTACATCATCATCAGACAGACATATTTCGGGACAATGCCCCTCCGAGTCTTGAGGCGCTTTAAAAATGTTTTAATACAATGCATTCATTTCATGATTTTTGACTGATTTCTCACGCAGGTGTGGCTGTCCAACAGCAACGATACGCCTACCCACTATGCCCACTATACCCACTGTGCCCACTATACCCACTGTGCCCACTATGGCTTCTTCTACCGCAAAGACTCCAACCGTCTCTGTTCCGATTGTCGGGCAAACAACTAGTTATATTGATCCGTATGGGTACGGCAAATAATGTTTCACAGAATAATAATATGGTAAGTAGAAGTCATGATTCCGTTCTGAATTCATGCAGTTAATTTCCTAAATCGGGCTAATTTATTAAATCTGGTTAATTGACTAAATCGGGCTAATTTATTAAATCTGGTTAATTTACTAAATCGGGTTAATTTACTAAATTGGGTTAATTTACTAAATCGGGTTAGCTTATTAAATCGTGTTAATTTATTAAATCTGGTTCATATAT
>OX457037.1:55193818-55208818 GCA_949752735.1 Lumbricus terrestris | reverse complement strand
AGACGATCTATCTATAATAGACCTGGTGCATGTTTAGCAGAACAAAATAGAAACAATTAACTGACAATGACGCCTTGACAAATTGCTGCCAAAAATTGACCGGATTTTATTCAAGCAAAATTATTTTAGCATTACATTCCAGATAGCTCACTGAAACATGGCTCAATTCATCGTAGGTTTATGGTATAATCACTCATGTAGTGGTTGCGTATCTCTTGCGGTGTTCGGCTGGAAAACCTGTACAATATTACAAAAAGCATCGAATAAGTTTTGTCTGGTGTAGCCTAAAATTATTGCGCATAGTTCAACATAATATAAAATTTACCCGATACATAATTATGATGACAAATAAGGTTTTAATCTGGGCGCTAATTGTAGACTCGCATATAATAGATCTACCGTAGTGAGTCCTTCTCCGAATGTAAAAATAAAGGGATGCAGGGCCTGTCCGAGAATCCATTTTAAAAATATAACGTCGATATGAGTTCAAGTATGATATTAAAGCATTATCTCTTTTTTAAAACTTCAATAGCACGCAGTCACGAAGAAATAAATTAGACCTGATCGGTCACAAAGGCCAGTAGCGGCGCTAGGGGGGGATAGGGGCTAAGCCCCCTAAAAAGGCCTATGGTTATTAAGGTCCTAAATCATTATTTTTATCTGCACTGAAATAATAAAGTAGGCTAACTTTGTTAAGTTTACAATCTAAAATGCTTCCATTACAAAAATGTAGAAACTTTAAAAGAAATAATTATAGTAATTGAATTAAATTAATTAAATGGACATGTTTATTCATTCATTCATTTCGAGAGAAATTATATAGCGCCCCTTCATGAAACCTACTCAGAGGCGCTCCCAGCCCAGCCGCAGCTAAATAAAAGTACGATTTGAGACACTTGAAAAATGCAGGGGAATTTAGCCTAGGCATAAGTCGCAAGGTAAGTGGGAGGCCATTCCAGATAGCAGGACCCACAACAGAAAATGCTCGGCGCTGTCTGATAGAAGTGCGAGCTCGCGGAACCAAAAGCCCACACATTGCCGCAGAGCGAAGAGCTCGACGGGCTGCAAGGTCTGAGACAGGTCGACAAAGGCTAGACAAGTACGACGGAGCACAAGAAAGACAGCATCACCAAACAAGTGCAGCAGCTCGGTAGGAGATGCGCTGTGAAACAGAGAGCCAGACTGAGGAACGTCACGCATATAAGCAGAGACGGGGGCATATTTAGGAATGCGGCCAATGAAGCAAGCAGCCGAACGAAGAACTCGTTCAAGGCGCCCAATTGGTCCAAGTGGCAGACCCACTGTTTTGGCATTTAGCGGGAATTTCTAGCCATCGGTGATAGATATAATTGCAGTTTTAAATTGAAACCAAAGGCCAATAATATTATGTCATTGATATAATCTGAACAACTTAACTCTTTTCATGCAATAATTCTTTAAGTATCTACAATTTTACAACTACACACGTAAAAGATCAACGTACCCCACCTACGGGGCACCTTGATCTCACCCAAGGGGCACCTTGATCTTAGTCAACAGAAATATTTTTAAAAAATCAAAAATTCTAGCTAACATTAATCTTAATTCTAACAATAAAGTTAATGAACTTTATAACACAGTGATGATATAAAATAATGCTCTTTTCAACATTTTATAGATTTCAACATAATTATAGTTGGGAAGATTGAGACATAGGCCTACAGTAAACGTCAAATATTAAGTGCCAACAAACACGAGCTGTCCAAACTAGGATTTGGTAGCTTCTATTATTATTTATTATGCCATCTTCAGAAAACTGAAACAATTCATCACTCATAAAGATGAAATGATATGATGATGATGGTTTCTCCCCGTTAAAATTTTTAATCATAAGCTCTTTGTTTTCTTCAGAGATCTGGCCTACATGTATAGTACACAGTTTTCTTCTTCATATTAATATAAATTTGACCACAACAGTCTCCGATGATCAGTGAAGTAAAGTCGAATTTAATGTCAAGGCCATCATCCAATTGTGGGATATAAATATCTTCAATATCATCATTATTGTCATTGCTTTCCAATGGAAGAAGACAGTTGATGTCTTCGACAAATCCAGTGTTCAGTTCTTGAGCTGTCAACATTCTGCTATGTCTCTGCCTACATGCGTGATGTGCTGCACTGGTTGCCTTAAGCATTTTTCATCAATCCAGCTTCTATTTCAGATCAAGAAATATTTTCATCCAGCTTTTATTTCTCATACGTTATTTTTGTCAATCCAGCTTCTATTACACCTGTAAAAGAGCCATCATCCAGATTTCATTTCTATTTGCGTTTTTTCATCAATCCAACCTCCATTTAACCTGTAAAAACTCTCATCCAGCTTCTATTTCTCAAGCGCTGGATCAGTTGTCTGTAGACCAGTTGTCGTAGACGAATTGTCCGGAGACCACTTGTCGTTAGACGAGTTGTCGGTAGACGAGTTGTCGTGACACCGCTTGCCAATAGCCCAACGCATCCATTATCGAATTGCTGCTCTGGTTTCTCGCTGTATCCTTGGTTGTGCTCCATCTTACCTGCGCGTTCTCTGTCGCACAGTCTCTGACATTGAAGCGCGTCGGGTCCTTCGCTCTGCTGCGAAGGACACCTGCTTGTTCCACGGGCTGGCTTAGCTACCAGACAGCGCCGAGCCTTCTCGGTTGTGGGGCCGTCAATCTGGAATGACCTCCCTCCTAACCTCCATATCCTCCATCTGACCAGTCAATCTTTATTTCTTAAATCTCTTAAATCTTTTTTCTTTTTCCGTGGCTGGCTGGGAGCACCTCTGAGTAGTTTCTTGAAGGGGCGCTATATAAATTCTAATAATGAATGAATGAATGAATGCTATTTGTTCTTGAGCTGTCAACATGCTATTTCTTCTTATCTTCCATTTTATATGCCAAGCATATTCATTGTCCTCATCATCAAAGTTCAATCTCTTTAGTTTGCACTTTACTTTTCTAACTGGCAATTTTACCCAATTCTCTATTTAAAAACTATTTTCCTTAGAAAATAGTTTAAATAGTTTAACACGAGTCGATTGTAATTTCTCACTGGATATATCATTAATATCTTTTCTGTTGCCAACTTTTAGAATGCTCCTCTTTAGCTTTGGGGAATGGCTTCAACTACTCAGGCATCACAATTTATTTATTGAGTTTCAGCAACAGATGGTGATCCAGAAAATCCAGATGAAATAAATATACAGTGTCCCACTGTTAACACACAATTGAGACACTGTATCAGCATTCCAAACCATCTGACCCGATATAGTTCATAGAGATATACTTTAATTAAGCCGTCAAAACGTTCCAACATACTTACAAAAAATTAATTCTAAGCATGGGGCACCATGTATCTCGAGATCAAGGTAACCCACCATGGTAGAGATCAAAGTGCCCCGACCCACCCCTGAACAAGTCAAGGGTGATAACATATCAATCTCTTGTGTTTTTGGATCAAAACATTGACCAGAAACGAAGCATAATGATATTGACGCTCAACATCAAAAGAAACTATGGGAAATTAATAAATTACACAATTTGAAGATTTCCCAACATATCGCCAATATTTACTTTTTCACCGTTAAATCAAATAATTAATTTAAACAATTTTAGCACGAATTTTGTTGATAGACACGTGAGCTGTAACATAGATTCATGCAAAGAATCCACACTGCTGTGACGTTATAGGGATTTGGGCCACGAATAATTAATTTAGCGCAAAACGATCAACGGGCTCTAGGACCATTGTTCATAGGCTGATTGCTCATAGGCTGATTGCTCATAGGCTTATTGCTCATATGGCTGATTGCTCATAGGGTCTTTTGCTCATAGGCTCATTGCTCATATGTCCAAAATAAACGAACTTTGGCCTAGGTTTAAAACAAATATACCGTTTGCTATATCGATGACCCTCTTCACGCCTTAGCTTGTGCTTATCAATTAGAGACAATTAGCGTTGGTAGACTAATACAATGCTCAATTATAAAGTCCAGAACGCCATATAGGTGGTATAAACAAGACATTAACTGTTAATCAAGCAAATTATGAAGTCAAACAATTGAAGGCGCGAACTAATAACTGTGCGACCCCATCGGATGCTCAGATATAAAAGTCCACGAAAACAGAGTAAGACAACTAGTTGCAGAGATAGACACAGCTTCGATACAGTATACCTAAAACTGTCAGTAATCTTAGAAGAAGTTTTAGTATGGATGTAGAAGGGATATTTGGAGTGAACACTCTTGACATCTGAAGTAGTGAACATGTAAGACAGTGAACTATCCTGTATTAGATATCTTTAGTAATGAACACTCTTGTAGTTAAAAAGTCTAACTGTTTTTACATTTTATCAATTACATGACCTAGTAAATGTTTCCATTTCAATCAGTGTTTTTTCTATAACTGCACTCGACTATTTGTGACAGCACATGAGCAGTAAGCCGTATGAGCAATAAGCCTATGAGCAATAAGCCATATGAGCAATAAGCCCTATGAGCAATGAGCCGTATGAGCAAAAAGACCTATGAGCAAAAGACCCTATGAGCAATAAGCCGTATGAGCAATAAGCCTATGAGCAATAAGCCTATGAGCAATCAGCCTATGAGCAATGGTCCGTACACCCGATCAACGTGCCCCTACGATCAATGTGCCCCCGACCTCCCCTAATCAATTCTACTGGTGACAAAGGCATGTAGGCCTACAAGAGTCATAGTAGCACCATGAGAGAGGGATCTTGAGATAACTCGGAGTCGACGAAGCTGGTAGTAGCAACTACGAGTGACCAAATTGATATGCTTTGAGAAATTGAGCTCTTGATCCAAATTAATTCCAAGGTCTCGCACTGTGAGAGAGAAGGAGATATCAGGGAAAGTTGCTGTTATTAAGTGCAGGTCAACGGACGCCAATAATTATTGTCTGCGAGTACCAAACCAGATGAACTTAGAGGGATTTAGTATCAAACGATTAGATGCCATCCATGATGAGAGAGCATTAATGGCATTGGACATTAAAGACACAGTGGCAAAGTAGTGAGCATAAGCCTGCACGTCATCAGCATAGAGTTGGTGCGGGAGACCACATGTAGACAATAAGGAACTAATACCAGCTGTATAGGGGACATACAGTAAAGGGCCCAACACTGAACCCTGTGGCACACCAAAAGGGGCTGAGACCCAACACGACCTACAATTGTAGAGGCACCCAAAACCACACAGTTAGTATATTCAAAATATTATTCAAAGCCTCAAAGGCCACACTTCGACTCTCCTCCCAATCAATGCCAGTATAGTTCAAGGCTCTGTCCTAGGACCTACCAATTTCTCCATTACTGGTTCAGACCTGCATCCTGCTCAACCACTTAACCTCATGCTCAAATTTGCTGATGATACTTACCTCCTTATTGGATACACTCAAGCTTATACCATTTCATCTGAGCTGCACCTGATCTCTACTTGCGCTTCTGCCAATAACCTTACCCTAAAATAGCTCTAAATCTAAAGAAATTATCATCTTTCGACCCCGACACCAATTTGACTCTCCTCCACCATTACCTGACATAACCCGAGTCAAAATTATGAATATACTGGGTGTCATCCTTCAAGATAGCCTCAAACTCACAGCCCATATAGACCACCTTACAGCTACCTGCTCCTCCTCTCTCTATGCCATCAGAAAGCTCAAAACCCATGGCCTCTCCTCCTCATCCATCCATAATGTTACCAAAGCCACTACGGGTACTGTCGCTAAACTACTTTATGCCTCCCCATCCTGGTGGGGTCTCACCCTGGCCTCTGGCAGAGAGCGCCTCGAAAAACTCCTAAAAAGAGCTAAACGCCTATAGGTTACTTAGAGCAAAACTTTCCAACTGTCTCCGAACTTGCCAACATAGCTGATGCAAAACTCTTCTTCTCCATTATACACAACCCCAAACATGTACTTCACCAACTCCTATCTCCTCTCCGACCCCACTCCTCCCACCAACTAAGACCTAGAGCACACAACTATACTCTCCCACTAAAGGACAATTCTCAATTTATACCACGATCATTATATAAAAATATTTACTAGCCTACTTTAGGACAAACTAATTGAACTTTTAACTTTAATTATTCATTATCTCTCATGTTAAAACATTTCTGCGTTATTGTCAGATTGTCTTTTCTCATTAAAACGAATATATATTATTAGTGCGCCCAGATAGAAAAGAGGGCCTCGCCCCAATTTACCTCCGAGAGCTAGGCCCTATGCAACTTTACATTGGGTATCCAAGGACGTCGTCAGCTACGCTTCGCTGATAAGGGAGTTCTCTTAGTTCCTTTTGCTCGTACTACTGCTATGAAGAATCGAGCCTTTTCTGTGGTTGACCCAGTGGTCTTGAATGGCCTTCCTTTTGAGCTACGCCTACATCCTGGGACTCTACCAGGATCGTTCCTTACTAAACTTAAAACTTTTCTTTTGGGCGGGAGCGCCTCTGAGTAGTTTTTCTTGAAGGAGCGCTATATAAATGTCCGAATGAATGGATGAATTGAAAGTATAGCCTATTTACTGAAGTCATAGACCACTTTTCTCAGCACTGAAATAGGCCTATTATGAGAATTTTTTTAGGAGACAGCTTAAAAATGGAGGGGGGGCCGGTAGAGTAGTGGTTAACACGCTGGCCAAGAGTGCGAGAGGTAGTGAGTTCGAGCCCCCGTTGGGCGGATTTGCTTTGTAGGCTGCCATCGGCGCCGTGTAATTACAAAGCTGTCTGTTCAGTTGGTAGTTAAGTTTAATTAAGATTACTGCATAACCTGTAAATGTAAAGCGCAGTGCGTCTTGCAGGCGTTTAAATAAAGAAAAGATATTATTATTTATTATTATTATTATTATTATTATTATTATTATTAAAAATGATAAAGTTCGTATGCGATAATGCGAGAGTGGCTTCTCTTCCCAAAACCCCTCCCCTCATCGGCTCCACGTTCCTGGGGATCGTCTCCCAGACTCTCGTGTACCCCTCCCATCTTTATTTCCTCAGAGGAGGAGGAGGAATAAATTAAACACTGTCTTGTAGGTCGGTCTCGATAGAAGAAAACTAGAACTGTCAATCACTTGCATGATGTTCTTCCGCTTAAAAATAGGCCATTTCAGTAAGGAGCAGCTAACGTGATGTATGACTGTGTTGTTGCCTGTCTTCAAATGTCTTTAGACGCTCTTCGGCATTAAAAGGAAACTAGCCAACGATTGATTTCTGTCAGATATTCAATTTACTTTTCCAAATGCACTTATTATTGATTTATACGCATGCGCGAGACTGAAAAGGCTAAAAGAAACTCTTTTGATCCACCGCAGATGGCCTTTTCTTAGATTGTGGGCCTAAACACTAGTAAACAGGTGTTCGTTTCGAGTGATGCGATTTTTTGATAGAGCTAAACTGAAGGGGTAATAAAACTAGCTTGTCGAACCTCTTACCTACATACCACTGAATTACTACAAGTAGTTAGGTTTTCCCTATGTAATTCTGAAACCCATTGTCCTGATCGATTTTAGATGTCTAGAAGGGATAACGATACAATTTCCTCCATTGGCAGAAAGATGAAAGTGAACACCGGTGCAATCTTTCAGTTAGTTTTACACTGCTTGGTGTCTCTTATAGTGTCACCCAGTTGAGCGGACATTGCTTTTCAGAAGACGCTGGTTTGCAGAGTTATCCATACAAACACGTTTGAAAGAAATTCCTACTAGCATGAATGCATGATGAGCTGTTAGTTACTATTTTTAATATACATCAATGACCTTCCCAACTCGACTAGTATACTAAGATTTATCCTATTTGCAGATGATACCAATGCATTCCTATCCAATGCTTCTTATGACGAACTGATCTCAATGGCAAATGAAGAGCTTATCAAAACTAGTGACTGGTTCAAATCCAACAAGCTATCACTCAACATATCCAAAACTAATTGCATTATATTTAGATCCAGTAAGAAATTAATTCCCGTCTCGAGCCGGAAACTAGTAATAGATGACATGGCAATTCCTTCTGTCTCCTCCTCAAAGTTGCTTGGAGTCCATGTTGACGAGCATCTGAAATGGAATATACACGTAGCTGAAATCTCAAAAAAAGTCTCTAAAAGCATTGGAATAATTAAACGTATAGCATACTTACTCCCGCCCTATATACTAAAAAACCTGTACTTTACTCTGATCTACCCCTATTTTACTTATTGTAATTTCATCTGGACCTCAACCTACGAGTCCCATATGACTAGCTTGAAAATACTCCAAAAGAAAGCCATCAGACTCATAACCAGATCGCCTATTAATGCCCACACTAAACCTCTATTTTTAGAACTTAACCTACTTAACATCAGTCAAATCAAATTTACCCAAACATCCGAATTTATGTATAAATTCCATAATGGACTCCTCCCACCCTGTTTTATATCCTACTTTAAAAAAACAGAGCATTCCATTGCAACCAGAAATAAGCGGGACTACATAAGCATTTATCCCAGAACCAACACACGCAAATTTTCTATCAAATACCAAGGACCCTTAATATGGAACAGTCTACCTCCTTGTCTGAAGATCGACATGGCATTCACTCAATTCAAACGTCTGATACGTGCGCATGCAGGGGAAAATGTTATATAAATTGTTATAATGTTATATAAAACTAATTATTGATGTTGGCTGTTGGTTAAATAGTGGCTTTTTGAATCTTTTCTCTCTTTTCTTCTTCTTCTTCCTCTTCTGTCTTCTCTTTTATGTTTCGTTGTGGTTATAGTTTATTCCCTCGTGTCACCACCATGATCCACTCAACTACATCCAAATCTCCCACCTGTTCTATCAACAAACGTCATTTATCCATCATCTTTGCAATGAATAATCATGCACATAAGGCCCCTACCTAGCGGGATCTTCCCTTCTGGGGCTCCTATTGTTTCCCTCTAATACTAATCCTATAACTTGTAATTATAAAAATTATCTACTTTTTTTCTTCACTACATATGCATGACAAAATGTGTAACTGTTGTATTTTTCTTTTGTGGGAACAATAAACTTGACTTGACTTGACTTGACTATGACTATACAAGACAAACATGCCTGTCGATTAGGCCTAGACCTATCTAGTTCTGCAGCACAAATGTTTGTGAGCAGAACCCAATATAACTTAATCGGTGTAGCCTACGTTGATAATTGTGATCATAAATAGCGACGCACATAATCGCGACTGCAAAAAAGGGTAATCAAAACAGCGATTGATCAATGAAAAATAAATATTTCTAACATATAAATTGGATTGACGAACATAATTCACCATTAAATGGGAGCTTGACTGTTGAACATAATTCTTGGTAAAATAGAAGTTGGATTGATGACAGGAAGTCATGCTTAAATGGAACCCGGATTGATGAAAATAGACCCTAGTTGTTTATATGGGAACTGGGTTGATGAAAATTAGTAGGCCTATTGCTTGAACAGAAGCTGGATTGACGAAAAGAATTCACGATTAAATGGGAGCTGGATTGTTGAAAACAATTCAAGGTAAAATAGAAGAGGGATGGATAAAAAGAATTCATGAACAAATGGAAACTGATTGATGAAAATAATTCTAAGCAAATAAAAGTTTGATTAATGACAGAAAGAAAGAACTTTCGTTAGAGTAGAAACTGGATTTAGGAAAAAGGTTCTTGTAATAAACCGCTAAAATAATTGAGTCTCGCTGTTTTGTACGCGCTATTTTTTAAATCGGCATTTTGTTATCATTATTTTTTAACTTAATCACTAAATCAGTTTCAAACAGAATTATTAATGTGCTTGCAGTCTGCGTAAGATCACATGGAATGTAAGTCGTGAAGAAGAAAGGCTGCGGCGTAGACAGGTTATCGAATTGAAATTAGCCTACTGTGTGGTAGGCCTATAATTATATTATGGGTCACACTCTCGCGCATGGTCCTGTGACCCGCACTGTATCACGAAGTAGGCGCATATTGCGATGCTTGGGAAACGAAGTAACATATTTCTATTAGGTGCGTAATCGATGAACACTATTAAACTCTCATTAATACTTTTAATTTAGTCTTTATTGTGTAGATCTGCACAACTGACAACTGCCTCATTCATCTCCATATTCCTACCAGCATGGGCCTACATGTATGTACAAAACGAATTGCTGCATTTGATCACCATAATTTATAGCCAATACGAATTCTGCTCATAAATAGCATATGCAGTACGAAGAATAAAACTTATTGACAGCATAAAGCATATCGATCTTGCCTGTCTTTCTTATTTCATCTCGGCTCTACTTCCCACTTGTCATTACATTTCTGAAGTTCTTGTCTAATTTTGCGATCGAGGCTTTCTTCTGAGCGCTGTCTTTCTTCGTCAATTCAATTCATTTCAAACGACACACTCGACATCGTGGGCACATGCGATTCCTTTCTAGCGTATGTATACACACAAAAGGCGGGTTCAATCTGCAGGTGCATATTGACAACAGACAGCAGAACGGCGTCCTACAACTACTAAGAAATGATAATTCTTCCTGTCTACAATGACATCGTTTTATTTGATGACCGCAGGTGTTCTTCGGTCGATAGCATGCCTATATAAGACAGCGACTTCAGAGACGGAGACAAGCATCTTCTTCTTATTCTTCTCAAGAACTGCTCTGATGAACAAGATGTCCGTCGTCTATTTCCTCTGCTTCGTTGTCTTCTTGACGCAGGAGTTGGGCTGTGGTGCAGCAAAGGGCAACAGTGTCAACAACTGCCAAATGATTGTTAATGCTATTAAACAGAATTCTTGCTGGCAAGGGGACAGTGGTAAAAAGATTCTGCAATGGTTTCGACCACCATACCAACCCGCTCAAGCAGCGCCAATGTGCTATGTAAGTTTGTACGATGAGACCTGAGAGTATCATTATTATGAATCATATGATATGATTCATATCCGATACTTGGGTCTGCTGTTCTTAGATTATCCTAGGCTATGTCTTAACTCTATCGCTCCAACGCACTTAAATAGTGCGGGGTCTAAATTAAAAACGAAAGCATTAAATTTAGATTTCCTGAATGTTTTAAATCTACCTAGTGGATCCAGAAATTAAAGCAGATCAAAACAAGCTTCATAGATTTTTTAGTATCGTTGAAAATTATCGGCAGGCCACCAATAGATAGACCTAAAGTTAATAATTGTTCAGGCATAATTTATTGAATACCAGTAAAACTTCTTGTGGTCACATCTGCCTTTGAGAAAAAAGCTTTAAAATGAGTAAAAATTTAAAATAGGAAGTTATATAAAGTTTTCTTTTCTATCTTTCACAATGATAATGTCTCTCCGCTTCTAACAACTCTTGCCGAATTTGTGATGTAGAACAAAATGATATTCCTGTAACAGCCGGTGCCACGTGATATTCTATCCCCTTAAAAATTTCCGGGGGGATGAATTAATATATCCCCCGGATATAATATACCTGTTTAGACTATACGGGGAAAATAAACCATTCTATACCCTTAATTGTAAAATGAGTATAGCTGAAAAGTCTATGTTTTAATCAAAATTTAAAGTGACTCTAATTGATATAAGGGTCCTAAACAATGTCTAGAGCAAAGCAACTCGAATTTACTTAGTGGCTCAAAGTATTCTTAAGTGTCCTCGATGTTCTAAGTGCTCTAAAAATCAATGCAAGCAAAATTATCTAGTAGGAACAAACAAACCTGTTTGTGTCATTGTTCAAAACAAAGCAGATAGAAGTAAATTGGAAAAATAATACACGCGGAAGTGCCTTTTTTCAACTACTCTTCATCTGAGGGATACGATTAATAGTTTACGGGGAAATAATCTATTTCATGACACCGGCTTACAAAAAAGATACGGCGCATTAAAACCCAGGTGCATCGGGCTCTGAAAGTCAGACTGCAATTGAGTAATCTACAGCAGTAACTAGCTATCTAGACACCTGCTATTGCACCGTTTCAACGCTAACTAGGCTAGATCAATAGCAAAACAGTGGCATAGAATTGCGTATGAAACATGTTCTTTGACAGTGCAATCCTTTGTCCGCGGGACCTGGAAGCTTCAGTAAGATTGAAATAACTGATGGGCAAGGTCGTCAGCTATATTCGAAGAAATTATGTTCCATCTGCATTGGCGTAGAAGTGGCAGTCACCGACTATTCCTTTTCTCCGGATGATCCTATGAAGGGACAGTGTTCCAGCACATTTGGCCCTTGTCCCGGAGTAACGGTCTACAGGTAAGTACATGTAGGCCTAATACTTATTGACGATCAATAATTGGCCGGAAACTCATGATAATGTCACTCTGTTACACAGACATAGATATAATGCTACAAGTCTATGTAAAAGACCAGTCTATCACGAAAATCAGGCGGTCATTGATCGGCAGGACCTTTTTGTTCCCAGCGTCAGGACAGCCATAGCTCAATCCAGATGCCTTCATGGAATGAACTTCCACCATCAGTTCGCTCTGTCATCCTCTCTGGTAGTCTTTCCTCATCTTTCTCTCGCCTCAACTCTTGCCTTTTCTCGGGTAGATCACAATGGGAGCGCTCTGATAGTCTTTTGCTGTGGCAACGCTTTATAAAATGATCATAATTATATGCCAGGCGTACAACACAATAGATTGCACAGTCACTCTGCTAGCCTGCGGCTTTAGTGCAAACTGCAAAGTAATGTTATGTCGCAGAAGTGTGCTAACCAGGAAGCACGAATAGAGCTATATAAGTCCGTAAAGGGTTTAATTAAAATTTTAAACCCCATGCAAGGTATTTACGAGAGAAAGAAAGAAAGTGAAAGAAGTGGTTGGATATACAATTCGATGTAAATACACTGCTCGCCAGTGGCGTCGCTAGGAAAGGCTATGGGGGTTAAGCAACTATTAAAGGCTAAACCCCCTAAAAAAAAGGCCATCCGGTTTTTACATGGAAATATTTCTACGATTTTCGACCCGGATGACTAAAAAAAATGGTTTTAAAATTTGGCGGATGTAAATGTAAAACTTCCTCCTCGAGGTTTCAGCGCCTCCCCCCCAAAAAAATTAAATCCTGGTGCCGCCACTGCTGCTCGCAGTCAACCATGCTGCCAGCAGCTGTGCAGGACAAGATTGACGAGATCTAGATATAAGTGTCTAATTGTTGAATTCGTCGGTTTAACCAAGATACCACGAAGATGCAGCAGATAAGACAATGACTGATAACTTGAGAAGTGATAGATCACATATGGTGAAATGTCAGCTGTGTGGTCGCCATTGTAAAGCCACTCCCAGTAAGTGACTTTAAACCTCTATCGCTGTATAGTCGGCAAACATAGTCCGTAAAATATACTGATTAAACATTTATATAGCTGAGCCCTTCTAGCAAGGCCGTAACTAGGGGGGGGTTTTGGATGTTTGAACACCCCCGAAATGGAAAAAATAATTGCATTTACTAGCACATGATGTAAAAACCATGAAATAAAACCATGAAAAAAAACACCTCCAAAAATGAAAAGAAGTGAAAAATAGAATGAAATGGTGACATTTTTCGGAAGATTTCGGTCGGATGATTAACAAAGGTCATCTATTTTTTCGAGAAACTGAAGAAACACCCCCTCCCCAAATCAAATCCTGGCTACGGTCCTGCCTTCTAGTTCCTGTAATAAGAAACTAATGTTATATCGTCAACTTGAGCAGATTAGACCTGATTATGATTTGTGGTTGATGTCATTATCATAGAATCATAGAAAATATCTCTATAGTCTAATTGGACCTAGTGTGATCATTATATCATGATATCATTTGGATAATGGAGGGTGGATGTATGCATATTAAAGGATAGAATGATAGATGGTGTCCCACTTGTGCTGTTCAAGTGGGACACCCTCTTAGCAGAAAGTGGAAACCGCTGATGCTGTCATGCTGTGTGTGGTGATGATTCCAGGAACAACATTGTGGAAGAGAATGAGGTTGAAATATCCAACCGATATCCAGCCTTCCCGCATCGTCCATTCGCTCTTCAAACAGATCTGATCTACTAGCCCAACCTAGCGCCTCTGCACTATAGAGCATCTATGGCTCAGTCTTGGTCCTTTGCCTTAATAATAATGTTGCAATGGTCCATCTCTTTGGAATACTCTGCCCCATTGACTCGATCTCAAATCCCTCAGCGTCATTCGTTTTCTCAAAACCTAGCTCTTCTCTCGTAGCATTGCGAACCGGGATCTCGTCTGCAGAACAGTTGTTCAGAGCGTCTTGATTTACATCATTGTGTTATATTGTACAAAACCTTTATAAAGCGCCTATTTTAGTATGGTGAATCATTCAGAGACGCTCCCAGTGCGCAAGGACGCGCGAGACGAAACAGGTTTTGAAGAGAGAGAATGCAGAGTAGAAGTGTAGAGCGAACAGAAGGAGAAAACGCATTCCAAAGAGAGCAACCAATGGCGGCATATGATCAACACTGAGTCATAGTAGATCTAGAGCTAGAACCAATAGATCAAGTCTGCTGGATGAACGAGGTGGACGTGGGAGGTAACTGAATGAGGACGAAGTACATCATCAGACAGATATATTTCGGGACAATGCCCCTCCGAGTCTTGAGGCGCTTTAAAAATGTTTTAATACAATGCATTCATTTCATGATTTTTGACTGATTTCTCACGCAGGTGTGGCTGTCCAACAGCAACGATACGCCTACCCACTATGCCCACTATACCCACTGTGCCCACTATGGCTTCTTCTACCGCAAAGACTCCAACCGTCTCTGTTCCGATTGTCGGGCAAACAACTAGTTATATTGATCCGTATGGGTACGGCAAATAATGTTTCACAGAATAATTATATGGTAAGTAGAAGTCATGATTCCGTTCTGAATTCATGCAGTTAATTTCCTAAATCGGGCTAATTTATTAAATCTGGTTAATTGACTAAATCGGGCTAATTTATTAAATCTGGTTAATTTACTAAATCGGGTTAATTTACTAAATTGGGTTAA
>OX457037.1:55176318-55191318 GCA_949752735.1 Lumbricus terrestris | reverse complement strand
ACACTCTTCGTGGCAGATGAACACCTTCTTTGGGCAACATGCCAGAGATTTCACTTTCAGGGAAGTTTATTGTGAAAACTACACCATAGCTCAAACCCATGCAAAGACCAAATGCAATTTGAATTGTGAGACAGGTTAATAATGTCTCAGGTTGAAAATATATTAGCCTAAATCTGAGATAAAAATTCTCATCTAAAATGGGTTGCTATTTTTAATATTACACCAGTTCCTTGTAATCAGTGACCCCATGAACAATGACGTTAGAAAAATATACTTCTAAGAAATCAGACCTCATTATTTATATTGTTGATTTTTCAGAATAAATTGATAACGTAGAACACAGTTGAAACCACAAAAAATTATATTTCTCCCTATTATAAACTCTTACTGTTCCCTTACTGTAACTGTCTAAGAACAATAAGCTATTGTTTTCAATCAAGACAACAAGGCAAAACAGGTAGATTTGTAAAGACATAAGATATGATAGATTTGATCTGTGATGCGGTGTGTTATACAGGTTTTCTTGCCTTTGAGGAATTTCTCTTGAAGTGGCGCTATATAAATTGATGATTATGATTACGATAACAGTAGCATCATTTTGTTGAAGTGTGGACCAACTACAAGTAGTTGAATTGATTCCTGGTTTGAAGATTCCTGGTTGATTACAACCATATAGCTACTTTTGAGCATTAGAAGACTTGCTATTATAAGGGTAAAACTTTGATGGCGTTGTGCTAGTCCTAAATATTAATATTTTCTCTTACAACTTTTTGTGTGATGTTTCTGGGGAGAATGGAACCAAATGGCGCCTTGGAGAACAGTCAATTCACACTTTCATTTCTAACGACCACCCTAACATACATACATACATTCAAGCGTACATGCGTACATACATACATACATACATACATACATACATACATACATGCATATAATTATTAGAGTAGGACATTATTTTGATTTGTAGCAACACTTCTATAGACAGTTTTGTCTGTGTTTTTGTGCAGATATTTGGAACAGAAATGGCGCAGACAAACGAAGTTGTATAATTATGGACACTCTGACTTCCGTCGTCAAATCGACAAATCGATTAACTTTTCTGTTTCAAAATGCATTTGTTGGTCATGTTTTCGGAAAAATATGAAGTCTTCAGCAAAAAAACAGTCGTTATTGTCTCCTTTGATTTCTAGAGAGTATAATTATATCAGTCCTTCACGCATCGCACGACCACAACCAATTAGCCTACATATCATAAATCACAGATAGGCTATTACATATCATAAATCACAGATAGGCTTTGGCGATCACTGCTTTGTGATGAAAATGTGCCCATGATAATTATCATAGGACAACAAATTTTAATGAAATTTTTGTATCTTACATGAAATTTGCACTTTCCTACAGATTTTAAGGTGCTGAACACGAATATGACAATGAAATTCAATAATTAGCTCCAGTTTCTCTGATATCATCAAGAGTTTCTATAAATAGAACAATGCGTACATATGACATTTATACCAGTAAATGTTCCCTTCTACATCCCACTATCTCTTGTACAACTGCTCAGGATTATGTCTGGTGAGCGTACAAGTAGGCCTATGTATGTAAGAGCACTTGCTACACTGCCTCTTCAAGACCCTAATCCGAAGCGCTCCCGACTACAGCACGGACACTGAATAGGAGTTTCATGAAGCGCATATGCAATTACGAGTGAAGGACTGCTCACAGTGCTTCTAAAGGGCCCCTACGCGGAGGCCTGAGGTGGATTCAAACCCATAACCTTCCGGCTTCAAGGCACTGAACATACCCCTACACCACCGTGCGCCACATAGTAGGCCCATATTTGTAGTCAGCCAACATGGAAGTTTCCCTGGTATTGTTTTCCATGTCTGCAATGTCTTCTTGAAAACGTTCGTGTGATACATAGGGTCATAGACAACATGTCCGTTACCAAATCCCTGTAGTTTTCTGCCCTGACATTTCAGTGGAAGTTAGTTAACACCAGACGAGATGAATCCTAAGCTTGTTTCTTGTCGCCCTGAAGCAGGTTGTCAAACATCTCATCTCTGATCTGACTGATCTAAGGACCAACAAAACTTCCTTCTTTAATTTCTGTTTCGCCAGGGAATTTGGCAGGCTGGCAGCCAAGTATTACACTAGCAAGACTGTCTGAGTTTCAACCATTGCATAGGCGTTGCACATAGCCTACTTCTCTCCGACACCCAGAGATTTCCTCTCAGGCCAGTTTCTTCTCACTTAGTGCAAGGTCCTTGCTCGACTGTCCAATTCACATAGAAAACAGCAATATTTTGTATAATCCAAGCTGTGGACTTGTCAAGAAAGCCAATATACTTTCAAGTCACAATACAGATGTCATCCATACCTGCTGTATTGAACAGAATTCAACAGGTAGTTTAGGCTGTCGTAGGTTTCCTTCATGCGGACGGGAATGGATGAAAGCTGGTTTCCAATATGCAGCAGCTCCGCATCGAGACTCAATTTTATGGAGTCTATGAATAGTCGCCATTCTTTAGGGTCATGTTTGATTCCGAGGGCATTCATCAGACAATCTACATTGAAGCAGAAGACAGCGTCATCTTTCTTGGTGAAATTTTCCTCAAACTACACATGACGAGTGTGAAACAATGTCACTTGGGCATTTTCTTGGAGAAGATTCCATTCATTTAAATCTTGATCCAAGTAACTCCGCCTTGGCCTTGGATAGGTCCAGGAGGCGAACAAGATCGTTCAGTTTACCATGGGTGAGAATGTGTCGCACAGATGATACACCTTGGCAGACGTAGGGATCATCCCTAGACGTCGAAGGCTGCGGAGAACCCGAAGTCGCTTCGTTTCCCTCATCGTCTGAATCAATGAAAAATTCCTTCGGTGGATCCGGAACGGGAAGTCCTTCGTCATGCAGAGTGGGTCGGATTGCATATGGTATATTGGTGGTACGCTATTGACCACTTCCATTCCCTTGTCATGAATGCAGAAGTAGGTGGAACCATGCAAAGTAGTAGTCCTATGCATGATTGCTTGGTTCTCTCCAAACCATTCGAACAGCAAAGGTCACCGGCCAATTTCTCGTCTTTTAAGTTTTAACTACTATGGAAATTTTCTTGCTCACTGAGGAGGGGTTGGATGGCAGGTTAATGCATTACGACACATTATTGTGTTGCAATATGTAGTTTGAAATACAGCGTTGAGAAAATTAATGGTCATGACCCACATAATTTTTTATGTAGGCCGACTCAATGCGTAGCCTATTGAGACATTTTGTACGTAACCATCTCTGTCTCTCCTGAACGAGAGCTAATCGACAAATTTTACCATCATATTCGTGTTCAGCACCTCAAAATTAGTTAAGATTTGCTATTTTCATCTAAGATACATTTTGTGTGTTGACCAGTGTAATTATAGTCGCTACCTTGACTGGTCCAATCTGTAGCGCGTAGAAACATCACATTTTGCAGCTCACTCGTGGACCTCGCTGGTTGGGTGACAACAATGATGCCACTGCCCAAGGTTAGAGCAGTATAGATCTAATTTAGTCCCCTGCTTTGGGGTGGGGGGAATTCGGGTTTCGGGATGGGGAACTTTCCTCCCCCAGAGACGTCTAGATTAAACACTGGCGTTAGAGGTTATCTATGTAGACCGCAGAAAGGTAGAGGAACAAAGATCTAGACAGGGCTATAATTATAGCTTAAGACAATTATGTCATCTGTCAATTATTCTTCCGGTTTACGGTAGGGCCTACATAATTAAATTTTGGGTATTGACACGGTAGGCTTCCATAGTCTGCTTATCTCTTTATAAAATCATACGGAAACGCTAATAGACGATCTATCTATAATAGACCTGGTGCATGTTTAGCAGAACAAAATAGAAACAATTAACTGACACTGACGCCTTGACAAATTGCTGCCAAAAATTGACCGGATTTTATTCAAGCAAAATTATTTTAGCATTACATTCCAGATAGCTCACTGAAACATGGCTCAATTCATCGTAGGTTTATGGTATAATCACTCATGTAGTGGTTGCGTATCTCTTGCGGTGTTCGGCTGGAAAACCTGTACAATATTACAAAAAGCATCGAATAAGTTTTGTCTGGTGTAGCCTAAAATTATTGCGCATAGTTCAACATAATATAAAATTTACCCGATACATAATTATGATGACAAATAAGGTTTTAATCTGGGCGCTAATTGTAGACTCGCATATAATAGATCTACCGTGGTGAGTCCTTCTCCGAATGTAAAAATAAAGGGATGCAGGGCCTGTCCAAGAATCCATTTTAAAAATATAACGTCGATATGAGTTCAAGTATGATATTAAAGCATTATCTCTTTTTTAAAACTTCAATAGCACGCAGTCACGAAGAAATAAATTAGACCTGATCGGTCACAAAGGCCAGTAGCGGCGCTAGGGGGGGATAGGGGCTAAGCCCCCTAAAAAGGCCTATGGTTATTAAGGTCCTAAATCATTATTTTTATCTGCACTGAAATAATAAAGTAGGCTAACTTTGTTAAGTTTACAATCTAAAATGCTTCCATTACAAAAATGTAGAAACTTTAAAAGAAATAATTATAGTAATTGAATTAAATTAATTAAATGGACATGTTTATTCATTCATTCATTTCGAGAGAAATTATATAGCGCCCCTTCATGAAACCTACTCAGAGGCGCTCCCAGCCCAGCCGCAGCTAAATAAAAGTACGATTTGAGACACTTGAAAAATGCAGGGGAATTTAGCCTAGGCATAAGTCGCAAGGTAAGTGGGAGGCCATTCCAGATAGCAGGACCCACAACAGAAAATGCTCGGCGCTGTCTGATAGAAGTGCGAGCTCGCGGAACCAAAAGCCCACACATTGCCGCAGAGCGAAGAGCTCGACGGGCTGCAAGGTCTGAGACAGGTCGACAAAGGCTAGACAAGTACGACGGAGCACAAGAAAGACAGCATCACCAAACAAGTGCAGCAGCTCGGTAGGAGATGCGCTGTGAAACAGAGAGCCAGACTGAGGAACGTCACGCATATAAGCAGAGACGGGGGCATATTTAGGAATGCGGCCAATGAAGCAAGCAGCCGAACGAAGAACTCGTTCAAGGCGCCCAATTGGTCCAAGTGGCAGACCCACTGTTTTGGCATTTAGCGGGAATTTCTAGCCATCGGTGATAGATATAATTGCAGTTTTAAATTGAAACCAAAGGCCAATAATATTATGTCATTGATATAATCTGAACAACTTAACTCTTTTCATGCAATAATTCTTTGACTTTAAGTATCTACCATTTTACAACTACACATGTAAAAGATCAACGTACCCCACCTACGGGGCACCTTGATCTCACCCAAGGGGCACCTTGATCTTAGTCAACAGAAATATTTTTAAAAAATCAAAAATTCTAGCTAACATTAATCTTAATTCTAACAATAAAGTTAATGAACTTTATAACACAGTGATGATATAAAATAATGCTCTTTTCAACATTTTATAGATTTCAACATAATTATAGTTGGGAAGATTGAGACATAGGCCTACAGTAAACGTCAAATATTAAGTGCCAACAAACACGAGCTGTCCAAACTAGGATTTGGTAGCTTCTATTATTATTTATTATGCCATCTTCAGAAAACTGAAACAATTCATCACTCATAAAGATGAAATGATATGATGATGATGGTTTCTCCCCGTTAAAATTTTTAATCATAAGCTCTTTGTTTTCTTCAGAGATCTGGCCTACATAGTACACAGTTTTCTTCTTCATATTAATATAAATTTGACCACAACAGTCTCCGATGATCAGTGAAGTAAAGTCGAATTTAATGTCAAGGCCATCATCCAATTGTGGGATATAAATATCTTCAATATCATCATTATTGTCATTGCTTTCCAATGGAAGAAGACAGTTGATGTCTTCGACAAATCCAGTGTTCAGTTCTTGAGCTGTCAACATTCTGCTATGTCTCTGCCTACATGCGTGATGTGCTGCACTGGTTGCCAATGGTTCCACGACAACTGGTCTACCGACAACTCGTCTACCGACAACTCGTCTCCGGACAATTGGTCTAACGACAACTGGTCTACAGACGAATAGTATTGATGAAATAGAAGCTGGATTTATGAAAATGGTTTCTTAGCTTAAATTGAAGCTGGATCGATGATTTTATTCATGTATTTCGACATGCATCCAGCTTCTACTTCAGATCTAAAAATACCTTCATCCAGCTTCTCACCAGTTATTTTCGTCAATCCAGCTTCTATTCCAGATATAAAACAATACCCTTATCCGGCTTCCATTACTTAAGCATTTTTCATCAATCCAGCTTCTATTTCAGATCAAGAAATATTTTCATCCAGCTTTTATTTCTCATACGTTATTTTTGTCAATCCAGCTTCTATTACACCTGTAAAAGAGCCATCATCCAGATTTCATTTCTATTTGCGTTTTTTCATCAATCCAACCTCCATTTAACCTGTAAAAACTCTCATCCAGCTTCTATTTCTCAAGCGCTGGATCAGTTGTCTGTAGACCAGTTGTCGTAGACGAATTGTCCGGAGACCACTTGTCGTTAGACGAGTTGTCGGTAGACGAGTTGTCGTGACACCGCTTGCCAATAGCCCAACGCATCCATTATCGAATTGCTGCTCTGGTTTCTCGCTGTATCCTTGGTTGTGCTCCATCTTACCTGCGCGTTCTCTGTCGCACAGTCTCTGACATTGAAGCGCGTCGGGTCCTTCGCTCTGCTGCGAAGGACACCTGCTTGTTCCACGGGCTCGCTTAGCTACCAGACAGCGCCGAGCCTTCTCGGTTGTGGGGCCGTCAGTCTGGAATGACCTCCCTCCTAGCCTCCATCTCCTCCATCTGACCAGTCAATCTTTATTTCTTAAATCTTTTTTCTTTTGCCGTGGCTGAGCTGGGAGCACCTCTGAGTAGTTTCTTGAAGGGGCGCTATATAAATTCTAATAATGAATGAATGAATGAATGAATGAATGAATGAATGCTATTTGTTCTTGAGCTGTCAACATGCTATTTCTTTTTATCTTCCATTTTATATGCCAAGCATATTATTCATTGTCCTCATCATCAAAGTTCAATCTCTTTACTTTGCACTTCTTTACTTTTCTAACTGGCAATTTTACCCAATTCTCAATTTAAAAACTATTTTGTTTAGAAAATAGTTTAAATAGTTTAACGCGAGTCGATTGTAATTTCTCACTGGATTTATCATTATTATCTTTTCTGTTGCCAACTTTTAAAATGCTCTTTTTTAGCTTTGGGGAATGGCTTCAACTGCTCTGGCATCACAATTTATTTATTGAGTTTCAGTAACAGATGGTGATCCAGAAATCCAGATGAAATAAATAAACAGTTTCCCACTGTTAACACACAATTGAGACACTGTATCAGCATTCCAAACCATCTGATCCGATAAAAATTATAGTTCATAGAGATATACTTTAATTAAGCCGTCAAAACGTTCCAACATACTTTCAAAAATTTTATTCTAAGCATGGGGCACCATGATCTCGAGATCAAGATACCCCACAATGGTAGAGATCAAAGTGCCCCGACCCACCCCTGAACAAGTCAAGAGTGATAACATATCAATCTCTTGTGTTTTTGGATCAAAACATTGACCAGAAACGAAGCATAATGATATTGCCGCTCAACATCAAAAGCAACTATGGGATATTAATAAATTGCACAATTTGAAGATTTCCCAACATATCGCCAATATTTACTTTTTCACCGCTAAATCAAATAATTAATTTAAACAATTTTAGCACAAATTTTGTTGATATACACAAGAGCCATAACATAGATTCATGCAAAGAATCCACACTGCTGTGACGTATTAGGGATTTGGGCCTGGAATAATTAATTTAGCGCAAAAAGATCAACGTGCCCCTACGATCAATGTGCCCCCGACCTCCCCGAATCAATTCTACTAGTGACAAAGGCATATACAAGAGTCATAGTAGCACTATGAGAGAGGGATCTTGAGACAACTCGGAGTTGACGAAGCTGGTAGTAGCAACTACGAATGACTAAAATGATATGCTTTGAGAAATTCAGCTCTTCATCCAAAGTAATTCCAAAGTCTCGCACTGTGAGAGAGAAGGAGATATCAGGGAAAGTTGCTGTTATTAAGTGCAGGTCAATGGACGCCAATTGTCTGCGAGTACCAAACCAGATGAACTTAGAGGGATTTAGTATCAAACGATTAGATGCCATCCATGATGAGAGAGCATTAATGGCATTGGACATTAAAGACACAGTGGACAATGCATCAGTAGCAAAGCAGTGAGCATAAGCCTGCACGTCATCAGCATAGAGTTGGTGCAGGAGACCACATGTAGACAATAAAGAACTAATACCAGCTGTATAGGGGACGTGCAGTAAAGGGTCCGACACTGAACCCTGTGGCACACCAAAAGGGGCTGAGACCCAACACGACCTAGAGGCACCCAAAACCACACAGTTAGTGCGCCCAGATAGAAAAGAGGACCTCGCCCCAATTTACCTCCGAGAGCAGCTTTACATTGGGTATCCAAGGACGTCGTCAGCTACGCTTCGCTGATAAGGGAGTCCTCTTAGTTCCTTTTGATCGTACTACTGCTATGAAGAATCGAGCCTTTTCTGTGGTTGACCCAGTGGTCTGGAATGGCCTTCCTTTTGAGCTACGCCTACATCCTGGGACTCTACCAGGATCGTTCCTTACTAAACTTAAACTTTTTTGGGGCGCGCTGGAGTCGGAAGCGCCTCTGAGTGGTTTTTCTTGAAGGAGCGCTATATAAATGTCCGAATAAATGGATGAATTGAAAGTTATAGCCTATTTACTGAAGTCATAGACCACTCTTCTCAGCACTGAAATAGGCCTATTATGAGAATTTTTTTAGGAGACAGCTTAAAATGATAAAGTTCGTATGCGATAATGCGAGCGTGGCTTCTCTTCCCAAAACCCCTCCCCTCATCGGCGCCACGTTCCTGGGGATCGTCTCCCAGACTCTCGTGTACCCCTCCCATCTTTATTTCCTCAGAGGAGGAGGAGGAATAAATTAAACACTGTCTTGTAGGTCGGTCTCGATAGAAGAAAACTAGAACTGTCAATCACTTGCATGATGTTCTTCCGCTTAAAAATAGGCCATTTCAGTAAGGAGCAGCTAACGTGATGTATGACTGTGTTATTGCCTGTCTTCAAATGTCTTTAGACGCTCTTCGGCATTAAAAGGAAACTAGCCAACGATTGATTTCTGTCAGATATTCAATTTACTTTTCCAAATGCACTTTTTATTGATTTATACGCATGCGCGAGACTGAAAAGGCTAAAAGAAACTCTTTTGATCCACCGCAGATGGCCTTTTCTTAGATTGTGGGCCTAAACACTAGTAAACAGGTGTTCGTTTCGAGTGATGCGATTTTTTGATAGAGCTAAACTGAAGGGGTAATAAAACTAGCTTGTCGAACCTCTTACCTACATACCACTGAATTACTACAAGTAGTTAGGTTTTCCCTATGTAATTCTGAAACCCATTGTCCTGATCGATTTTAGATGTCTAGAAGGGATAACGATACAATTTCCTCCATTGGCAGAAAGATGAAAGTGAACACCGGTGCAATCTTTCAGTTAGTTTTACACTGCTTGGTGTCTCTTATAGTGTCACCCAGTCGAGCGGACATTGCTTTTCAGAAGACGCTGGTTTGCAGAGTTATCCATACAAACACGTTTGAAAGAAATTCCTACTAGCATGAATGCATGATGAGCTGTTAGTTAGAATACAAGACAAACATGCCTGTCGATTAGGCCTAGACCTATCTAGTTCTGCAGCACAAATGTTTGTGAGCAGAACCCAATATAACTTAATCGGTGTAGCCTACGTTGATAATTGTGATCATAAATAGCGACGCACATAATCGCGACTGCAAAAAAGGGTAATCAAAACAGCGATTGATCAATGAAAAATAAATATTTCTAACATATAAATTGGATTGACGAACATAATTCACCATTAAATGGGAGCTTGACTGTTGAACATAATTCTTGGTAAAATAGAAGTTGGATTGATGACAGGAAGTCATGCTTAAATGGAACCCGGATTGATGAAAATAGACCCTAGTTGTTTATATGGGAACTGGGTTGATGAAAATTAGTAGGCCTATTGCTTGAACAGAAGCTGGATTGACGAAAAGAATTCACGATTAAATGGGAGCTGGATTGTTGAAAACAATTCAAGGTAAAATAGAAGAGGGATGGATAAAAAGAATTCATGAACAAATGGAAACTGATTGATGAAAATAATTCTAAGCAAATAAAAGTTTGATTAATGACAGAAAGAAAGAACTTTCGTTAGAGTAGAAACTGGATTTAGGAAAATGGTTCTTGTAATAAACCGCTAAAATAATTGAGTCTCGCTGTTTTGTACGCGCTATTTTTTAAATCGGCATTTTGTTATCATTATTTTTTAACTTAATCACTAAATCAGTTTCAAACAGAATTATTAATGTGCTTGCAGTCTGCGTAAGATCACATGGAATGTAAGTCGTGAAGAAGAAAGGCTGCGGCGTAGACAGGTTATCGAATTGAAATTAGCCTACTGTGTGGTATAATTTTATTATATTATGGGTCACACTCTCGCGCATGGTCCTGTGACCCGCACTGTATCACGAAGTAGGCGCATATTGCGATGCTTGGGAAACGAAGTAACATAGGCCTATTTCTATTAGGTGCGTAATCGATGAACACTATTAAACTCTCATTAATACTTTTAATTTAGTCTTTATTGTGTAGATCTGCACAACTGACAACTGCCTCATTCATCTCCATATTCCTACCAGCATGGACATACATGTATGTACAAAATGAATTGCTGCATTTGATCACCATAATTTATAGCCAATACGAATTCTGCTCATAAATAGCATAATTATGCAGTACGAAGAATAAAACTTATTGACAGCATAAAGCATATCGATCTTGCCTGTCTTTCTTATTTCATCTCGGCTCTACTTCCCACTTGTCATTACATTTCTGAAGTTCTTGTCTAATTTTGCGATCGAGGCTTTCTTCTGAGCGCTGTCTTTCTTCGTCAATTCAATTCATTTCAAACGACACACTCGACATCGTGGGCACATGCGATTCCTTTCTAACGTATGTATACACACAAAAGGCGGGTTCAATCTGCAGGTGCATATTGACAACAGACAGCAGAACGGCGTCCTACAACTACTAAGAAATGATAATTCTTCCTGTCTACAATGACATCGTTTTATTTGATGACCGCAGGTGTTCTTCGGTCGATAGCATGCCTATATAAGACAGCGACTTCAGAGACGGAGACAAGCATCTTCTTCTTCTTCTTCTCAAGAACTGCTCTGATGAACAAGATGTCCGTCGTCTATTTCCTCTGCTTCGTTGTCTTCTTGACGCAGGAGTTGGGCTGTGGTGCAGCAAAGGGCAACAGTGTCAACTATTGCCAAATGATAGTTAATGCTATTAAACAGAATTCCTGCTGGCAAGGGGACAGTGGTAAAAAGATTCTGCAATGGTTTCGACCACCATACCAACCCGCTCAAGCAGCGCCAATGTGCTATGTAAGTTTGTACGATGAGACCTGAGAGTATCATTATTATGAATCATATGATATGATTCATATCCGATACTTGGGTCTGCTGTTCTTAGATTATCCTAGGCTATGTCTTAACTCTATCGCTCCAACGCACTTAAATAGTGCGGGGTCTAAATTAAAAACGAAAGCATTAAATTTGGATTTCCTGAATGTTTTAAATCTACCTAGTGGATCCAGAAATTAAAGCAGATCAAAACAAGCTTCATAGATTTTTTAGTATCGTTGAAAATTATCGGCAGGCCACCAATAGATAGACCTAAAGTTAATAATTGTTCAGGCATAATTTATTGAATACCAGTAAAACTTCTTGTGGTCACATCTGCCTTTGAGAAAAAAGCTTTAAAATGAGTAAAAATTTAAAATAGGAAGTTATATAATGTTTTCTTTTCTATCTTTCACAATGATAATGTCTCTCCGCTTCTAACAACTCTTGCCGAATTTGTGATGTAGAACAAAATGATATTCCTGTAACAGCCGGTGCCACGTGATATTCTATCCCCTTAAAAATTTCCGGGTGGATGAATTAATATATCCCCCGGATATAATATACCTGTTTAGACTATACGGGGAAAATAAACCATTCTATACCCTTAATTGTAAAATGAGTATAGCTGAAAAGTCTATGTTTTAATCAAAATTTAAAGTGACTCTAATTGATATAATGGTCCTAAACAATGTCTAGAGCAAAGCAACTCGAATTTACTTAGTGGCTCAAAGTATTCTTAAGTGTCCTCGATGTTCTAAGTGCTCTAAAAATCAATGCAAGCAAAATTATCTAGTAGGAACAAACAAACCTGTTTGTGTCATTGTTCAAAACAAAGCAGATGGAAGTAAATTGGAAAAATAATACACGCGGAAGTGCCTTTTTTCAACTACTCTTCATCTGGGGGATACGATTAATAGTTTACGGGGAAATAATCTATTTCATGACACCGGCTTTACAAAAAAGATACGGCGCATTAAAACCCAGGTGCATCGGGCTCTGAAAGTCAGACTGCAATTGAGTAATCTACAGCAGTAACTAGCTATCTAGACACCTGCTATTGCACCGTTTCAACGCTAACTAGGCTAGATCAATAGCAAAACAGTGGCATAGAATTGCGTATGAAACATGTTCTTTGACAGTGCAATCCTTTGTCCGCGGGACCTGGAAGCTTCAGTAAGATTGAAATAACTGATGGGCAAGGTCGTCAGCTATATTCGAAGAAATTATGTTCCATCTGCATTGGCGTAGAAGTGGCAGTCACCGACTATTCCTTTTCTCCGGATGATCCTATGAAGGGACAGTGTTCCAGCACATTTGGCCCTTGTCCCGGAGTAACGGTCTACAGGTAAGTACGTACATGTAGGCCTAATACTTATTGACGATCAATAATTGGCCGGAAACTCATGATAATGTCACTCTGTTACACAGACATAGATATAATGCTACAAGTCTATGTAAAAGACCAGTCTATCACGAAAATCAGGCGGTCATTGATCGGCAGGACCTTTTTGTTCCCAGCGTCAGGACAGCCATGGCTCAATCCAGATGCCTTCATGGAATGAACTTCCACCATCAGTTCGCTCTGTCATCCTCTCTGGTAGTCTTTCCTCATCTTTCTCTCGCCTCAACTCTTGCCTTTTCTCGGGTAGATCACACCGGGAGCGCTCTGATAGTCTTTTGCTGTGGCAACGCTTTATAAAATGATCATAATTATATGCCAGGCGTACAACACAATAGATTGCACAGTCACTCTGCTAGCCTGCGGCTTTAGTGCAAACTGCAAAGTAATGTTATGTCGCAGAAGTGTGCTAACCAGGAAGCACGAATAGAGCTATATAAGTCCGTAAAGGGTTTAATTAAAATTTTAAACCCCATGCAAGGTATTTACGAGAGAAAGAAAGAAAGTGAAAGAAGTGGTTGGATATACAATTCGATGTAAATACACTGCTCGCCAGTGGCGTCGCTAGGAAAGGCTATGGGGGTTAAGCAACTATTAAAGGCTAAACCCCCTAAAAAAAAGGCCATCCGGTTTTTACATGGAAATATTTCTACGATTTTCGACCCGGATGACTAAAAAAAATAGTTTTAAATTTTGGCGGATGTAAATGTAAAACTTCCTCCTCGAGGTTTCAGCGCCTCCCCCCAAAAAAAATTAAATCCTGGTGCCGCCACTGCTGCTCGCAGTCAACCATGCTGCCAGCAACTGTGCAGGACAAGATTGACGAGATCTAGATATAAGTGTCTAATTGTTGAATTCGTCGGTTTAACCAAGATACCACGAAGATGCAGCAGATAAGACAATGACTGATAACTTGAGAAGTGATAGATCACATATGGTGAAATGTCAGCTGTGTGGTCGCCATTGTAAAGCCACTCCCAGTAAGTGACTTTAAACCTCTATCGCTGTATAGTCGGCAAACATAGTCCGTAAAATATACTGATTAAACATTTATATAGCTGAGCCCTTCTAGCAAGGCCGTAACTAGGGGGGGTTTGGATGTTTGAACACCCCCGAAATGGAAAAAATAATTGCATTTACTAGCACATGATGTAAAAACCATGAAATAAAACCATGAAAAAAACACCTCCAAAAATTAAAAGAAGTGAAAAATAGAATGAAATGGTGACATTTTTCGGAAGATTTCGGTCGGATGATTAACAAAGGTCATCTATTTTTTCGAGAAACTGAAGAAACACCCCCTCCCCAAATCAAATCCTGGCTACGGCCCTGCCTTCTAGTTCCTGTAATAAGAAACTAATGTTATATCGTCAACTTGAGCAGATTAGACCTGATTATGATTTGTGGTTGATGTCATTATCATAGAATCATAGAAAATATCTCTATAGTCTAATTGGACCTAGTGTGATCATTATATCATGATATCATTTGGATAATGGAGGGTGGATGTATGCATATTAAAGGATAGAATGATAGATGGTGTCCCACTTGTGCTGTTCAAGTGGGACACCCTCTTAGCAGAAAGGGTAACACTGCGACAGCAGTGGAAACCGCTGATGCTGTCATGCTGTGTGTGGTGATGATTCCAGGAACAACATTGTGGAAGAGAATGAGGTCGAAATATCCAACCGATATCCAGCCTTCTCGCATCGTCCATTCGCTCTTCAAACAGATCTGATCTACTAGCCCAACCTAGCGCCTCTGCACTATAGAGCATCTATGGCTCAGTCTTGGTCCTTTGTCTTAATAATAATGTTGCAATGGTCCATCTCTTTGGAATACTCTGCCCCATTGACTCGATCTCAAATCCCTCAGCGTCATTCGTTTTCTCAAAACCTAGCTCTTCTCTCGTAGCATTGCGAACCGGGATCTCGTCTGCAGAACAGTTGTTCAGAGCGTCTTGATTTACATCATTGTGT